>VNKC01001226.1:0-64754 GCA_008042775.1 Drosophila pectinifera | reverse complement strand
CAATAAATTAAACCAAATACAAGCTCTTATTTATAATAAAGTTAAAGAGTTAAAGAGTTAAAGATTTTTGACTATTTCCACACTTTATAGAGCTCCAAAAAATATCATTTTAACTTGTGCCACCATGAAAATATTTGCCTCGTTCGAAACTCCGCTTATTTTATAAAGAATTTACCGAAAAACCCGACTTAAAACCACTTTAATAAAAACAACAAACAGCAGCTTGGGGAAAAGCGCGCATACACCATGCGAAATTGCGTATACGACATGTGGCCAGCATGGTGGCTGCATTCCCCTCTGTCAAGTGCAACACACCCTCTCCCAAATAGCAATACATGGACGCGGGTTATGCCAAAAGCTCGGAAATTCCTGCCACTCAATCGGGGGAATGTCGGTGGCAGAGTTGCAGTTCCACGGACTGGAACGAGGCAGCTGCCGTTTGAACTATTGGACTCTCCGGTCTTGTTTACTTTAATCATCTTGCAACACGACGAGCTCGACGGCAAACATTCTGCGTACTCGTATTAGCCGCTGACTCTGCTCCGCTGGCCATTTCATTGTTCTTTTGCGGTCGACGCCAAAACGATTTGGGTTTCTCAAAACGAGATGAGAGGGGAGCGGAGTCGGGTCGCTCCGAGACGCCAGGAGAGGCGAATTCTTCAGAAGCTTTGTTATTAATAGACAACATACACACACCGAGCGGAATCGAGAACAAAGGAGGCTGTCTCTGCCTCTCTTTCCCATCTTCGTTTCGGTTTTTTTGTTTTTTTGTTTTTTTGTTGCTTGTTCTTGTTCTCCATCTCCCCCAGTCTGACAATGTTGTTTTGTTTAAACATTTATGATGATGAAAACACACGCAACCAGGAGCAAGTTGCCGCCACCGTCGCTGCCTCTGCCTCTGCCACTGCCTCTGCCTCTGGTCTCCTCCTCCATCTTGGGCAACCCAGAAGCTCCCTCATCTCGAGTCTTTCTTTTTTTGTTTTAAAAACAAAATTGATTCCGAGCTGGGGAAATTCTGGCAGAGCATTGCAGCAACAGGCGAGGCATTTAGGGAGGGCAGAGCCAGGTGAGCGGTGCTTGCACACCTGCTGGAGAAGGGATAGTGTTGGGCAAGGCACTAACCTCTTACACAGCAAAAGGTGCAAAGACCTGAGGTAGTTTGAACAGAATTTCAGTACTGAGGCTCATAAAAAGCTCCGAAAATAAAGGGTTTCATACAAAGTTGGGGAATACCGATCATAAAGCAACATGTTGCTCAAGAAAATCACTTCTAGAAGCAGTAATTGAGGTATTTCGTGAAGGGAATTTTATTTCTTTTAAAGCCTCCTTCCTGACCTGATTTAGGTATATGTATATCATTAAATAAGTAATTAACTTTGCACAGAAATTGCACTTTATTTAAACACTTTAAGAGGAAAGCTACCTGGGAAACCTATAGGGTATTTATAAAGCCAAGAAACAACTTCCCCTCACTGGTTCCTAGCACCTAGACACCTTCACACACCTGCTGTAAATCCCCGAGGTGCGTGGTTAAGTGTAAATCTAAGCCAATATCACTTAGACAACAAATAGAAAATAGAGCGAATAGAGCAATCTATCTGGCGCAGCAGCCCTAGTAAATATATTTCCCAGGCCACATTATCAGTCTCTCTCTGCGTCTGATAAAGAACATTTACGTATGAGCATTTATTTATAAACAACAGCCAGCGGCCAGCGGCCAGAAGAGAGGCCAGGAGGCGGCCAGGAGACGGGGCGGCATGTATCATTGTTATTTTAAAAGATTCTCGAACAAAGCGAACGCCAAAAGCGAGAAAAGCGAAATTCAAATAAAAACTGAACTGAACTGAACTGAACTGAACTGAAACTCGCTCGCCGAAATCGTCGAAATGGTCGGGCAACGAAAATATTCGTAATATTGTTCAACCGTATTTTAGTGCTTGCCAAAGTCTATTTCATTTTCTTTTCATTTTCTTTTCATTTTCCCCCATTTTGTGCGAAAACTGTCCCCGCCCGCGTCTTGTGTGTTTCCCAGCCACTCTTCGTGGCTTTTCTCTTGCCTTCTGCCTTGGGCTAGATGGATAGAAAATTAAATAATAGTCCACTGACTGACGTCGAATTTGTTGATGGACGAACGGCAGGCAGGCAGGCAGGCAGGCTTTGTTTGTGTTGGGATGCGTTGCGGTGTTTTTGTGTGTCTTTTTTTTGCATTTAGCATTTTGCACTTTGCTTTTGCCTCTCAGTTTTTAGTTTAATCAATTCGCACTGCAGTCCCTCTCGCACACACACACGCACACACACACACACACACTCGCTGGCTAACACACACGTTCGCGGCAAAGGCGAGCAAACACGCAGCAGCAGCGTTCAGTTTTCGGTATTTTTAGCATATTTTTCGTACAACTCGCACTATATTATATAGAAGATGGCCGCGGCAGTCAACAGCAGCACATTCTCTAAATTGAAATTATTTATAGGTTCACATAAATTAAGTATTAACACCCAGCAGGCCTCATTCGATGGTAGTTATACCCCCACTTGATGGGGTTTTCCAAGGGGCACTCCTCTCAGAAAAGTGGCCAGGTGATCCCCCCGATTTCTCCGGAATATGTGCCGTGTTTCCACGATTTATACTTGGCTCTCTTGGCTCTGCTCTCAATGCAAGTCAGAGGGCATTAATTGAAGACGTGGCAGCCAGTTTGTTATTCGAACTCCGAACTGATTGGCCCGGCTTAATGGCCGTAATTTATTGGCCAGCCTCAATTGGGTTTTGGCCAGCGAACAGGCACTCCCTCGTGTCGATCGTTAATCCATATTGTTTTATAACTTATTTAACGCAACGAAATTTTCCACACGCACACACACTCTGAGAGCAGAGGCGAAACTCGGGCAAATATTTGTTAAGAAAAAAAAATGAAAGATGTGAAGAGTGTAGGTTAAAAATAGCAGAAGTCAAAGCGCGTTGGAAAGGCGGTGCCGTCGATTTAAGTTGAGTTAAGTTCCGTGCCTTGATGGGTTCCAAATCAGCTGTTCGAGGAGACCGCTCCGGATGCGGGCTAAGCGGAATGCCGTCTCGGAGGCGGATGTGCGGATGTGCGGTAGAGCGCAGGAAGAGCGAACGGAACGCACGAGCGGCGGGCAGCGACTGACGATCGAGATGGGGAATCGGGATCGCGCAGTAACGACACGGCGACGACGAAGATGATGACGACAACGACGACCACGACGAAGGGGAGATGGCTAGGCGGGGAGAAGGCAACCGCGAGTCCCCGAACCCGAACTCCCGCGAACCTCTGACTGGGGCACGTTGCGTATGCGCCCCGTTGAACTAACTTTCTTGTGCGGCTTGTTCTAGTGGCGACATTCGTGCGACACGTCCAAACGCCAAACGCTTGCAAAGCGAAAAGAAATCCCCGCCAGCATCCATGCCAGATTCAAGCCAATTTACTCTCCCTCACTCGCTCACTCGCTCTCCCTCTCTCTGTTCCGCTCTCTGTTCATTTCAGGGATCCCGAGATCGCTGAATTCATCCGCGCGCGCGACTGGAAAGCGACAGAAGAGCGAGCTATAGCCACCGATCTAATAGTGTTCTCTCCCCGCGGCAGGCGAACGGCGAACAGCGAACAGCGAACAGCTGTTACATACCAAGCAGGCGGACGTGTGGACGGGGCGTATGGGTAATATTTGGGCATAAAGAAATATGAATGAACGCTGTTGATCGCACAAATAATATATGTGTTATTGGCGCTGCTTTGTTTGCCTGCGGCGGCCAGGTGATTGGCTGAATGACGGTTGACTCACTCCTCCTACTTGAAATGGATGCTTCTAGGTGATAATTGCGGCTAATATCCCAGCCCCGGCTCAGTTCCAGCTACAAGTCCAACTATTAGCAGGGCATGCACTTTACGACCTTTACTTTAGTAGCCAGCAGCCACTTATGCCGGTGTCCACTTAATAATGCAGTGGACCGTCACATGTGTGCCCCACTTTCTGTAAATGCAATTACCCCGCGTCGGGTTCGCAAAGGAGCTTAGGGAAATCCCCGCCGGTGGATTGTGTGCATCCCGGGCCAGTACACGTCACAGGCCATTAACTGGAGTACACGCACCCGACCTCGCAGGGAGTGCTGGAATGGCACAATTTCAAAATGAAAAAACAAACAAGGAACAAGAAGCTGCCAGCTGCAGGCCACACTTGGCATAATACGCTATTAAGCTCGGGAAGCACTCAAAAATAATCTATTATTTTGGCCATACTTCTGTGGACATGGCAAGAGATTTAATGGGTCATTCGGTGATTTGTTCATGTGGACAAATGTCATTAAAGATGTTTTCCTAAATCGATAAATACTCAGATCAAAGAAATACTTATTAGATGCGAATTAATGAAGGGGTTATAAACTAAAAAGAATTTCACTCGTCTTTGGACTTAAGATGAAGATATTCCTAGTGATACTTGAAGGACTTCTAGACTCTTTTAGCTGTCCTGTGAGAATCACCTTTAAAAGCCCAAAATTATCCTCATTTTAAGTGAAAGTATTGACAGGATGTTGCTTAATTCCTTGAACTAATTTTACCTCACCTTTTGGCTTTGGCATTTTCTGATTTCATTATCTTTTAAAAGGAGAAATTGTACTCGATTCAGGGAAGTATCCCATTGTTCCAAGCACTTGCAATGGGTCCTTCAAGACAGGTCAACACGCACTTCACAGGTAGCTGTAGCCAAGTTCAGTTGCCACAAGTACATACTTCAGATGTCCAGAGCAGATACTCACGAGCAAATAAAATTAAATATTTAGATGCCTTTCCAGCCCAACTGCAAACAATGAATTTTTCAAATCGCCCGCAAAGACAATGAGATTTGATTCATTTGTCCCAAATGCTTGGAGAAATTCCCCAACTAAACGCAATTGAATTCCACGAAAAGACGAAAAGACAGCTGTCCGATCCAGAGGAATCTCAATTTCCTGGCTGACAGATTATGAATTTAAAATGCTCTTTTAATTCGTTTTTGATGGCCCAGCATATCTGTGTGCGTTTTGTTTTTGAATTCCATTATTTACGAGATCTCCGCCATTTCGTAGACATTTAATTTGTTTTCATCTTGCGTGTTTTACGGCTCCTCCGTATTCTGGCAGGGATCAGAATCGAATCGAATCGGAAGTCAGCGTCAAAAATACATGAGTGAGTCACGCTGGGCCCCCTCTCCCTGACCTCCGGTGGATATTTGGCGGATGACGGAAATCGAAACATGAAGGCACTTCCTTGAGCCCCAGAAGGAAGCCTGTGGTCGGTGGTCGGTGGCAAATTGCTGGGAAAACTTGGACACTGATAGGCAAATGATGCACATCCCGACCGGCCTTGATTGATGACTTATTCTATATTCGACGGAGACCCTAAGCGGAGCGGACACTCTGACAGGCTAATGGGAAGGGCAATTACAATGGAAATGAAAGGCGGCAAGTCAGGACTCTACCATGTTGGCCATCTGCTTTTTATTGGCTCTTAGTGGGGTTTGTGCTTGAGGGTATGACTGTTTTTTCAAGTAGTTTTAATGTTCTTATGCCTTAAATTCTGTCGATATATATTGGTGTTATATGTATCTTATTATATTTCATTGTTTAGAAGTATTTTCTAAGCATTTAAATATATATTTAATATTTGTAAGCATAAGTCTTCACGTTATATATCTTTAAATTAATTTTAATTATGTTCTATTATATTTTGTAATCCAAAATATTTAGGTTTACCTCCTTAACAAATGGTTAAAATATTGTAGAAATTAATACACAGCTTCGGAATTGTTGAACAATATTTGAAAGATTTTAAAAGTAAATGAATAAATGCAATATAAAAAACAACAATAGACAAGAATAAATTAATCTAATACTATTTAAAAGCCAAAACCCCTTAAAGAAATGTTATTTCTATTTGCTGCATTTAAATAGTTATTAAATCGTCCTAGTTTCCACTATATATATTTGTGTGAAAAATCTTGAGAAATGCAAATGTTTCCCTCAAATCGGATTACCATTTAATATTCTTATTTTTCTTGGTCCCATTTTAATTCTACTTCAGTAATTAGTGAACAAAGCCTTGATGCGTTCCCCCCTAGCAGCAATTCCACTTCAAATCAGGCCAAAACGACAGGCACTTGGCAAGGACTTGATGGGGTCCTCGCAGCTGGCTGATGGCGAAACCGAAGCTCCTAGAAATCCGATATATATAATGAAATATTCATACACACATGTGGCGACTCTCCCCCTGTTATTCTCTCGCCCCCCTAACCCTCAACTATGCTTGTATTGTGTGAAATACAAAAGGATTGGGAATCAACACACATGCACTCGCACACGCACACGCACACGCACACGCGGCCTGCTTGCACTCACACATACACTTATGCAAATAGCAGTTGTGAGGGGGAGGGGGTGCACCCCCCGGGTGGCTGGAATAATAAGAATAACGAGGAACAACGAGCGACAGCAACAACTTGAGGCTGCTTGAAGTCAAGCCAGCGCACACACCCAAGGAAACTGTCCGCACACACACACGGACAGTGGAGGTGGCATAAATAGCAGCTTGGTGTGAGAAAATATCATTTAAGGAGGGGGAATAATCTCTGATATAGGAAATATCTCTGATAACTAGTTATAAGTACAAATCCGCTCTAAAAAGCAACTATCTATTAGGAGCGCTACTATAACTATGACCCCGCCTGTTCGAGGATGTCGTGATGGATATTTAGTGGCCCCTATCTCCATATCTATGGCCACGGCTATCCTAGTTCCTGGTGCCTATGCAGGGGCGCGATAAGCCAGCAAGCCAGCGAGGTACGACGACGACAGCAATCGACATCAGCTTCGACGTTAAGTGTTTATGGGATGAAGCAGGGCCTAATGCGCGTTTGCGGGCGAGGGAGCCGAAGGATTACAACGGCAACTAGGCCCATAACAATAACACTAACACTTAAGGACGAAAGCCGCTCTAGAGGCACCGAATTGGCACAGATATGCGCACTCACAGATGCCATTCCTCCTTGCCGCCGCCCCTCTCTCTCGAGTTCGAGATGCGGAGACCCGAAATCCAAGAGCCGGAGTGGGTCGCCGGAGTCCCGCTGTGCGGCGACACCGATTGGAAGACTCTCAGCCGGCACAGCCGGGGGAGCCGGGGGAGAGGGAGTGCTCTGGCTGGCATCGGGGCCAGCGGATGTGCAGTGCTGCGAGGTCGATATTTGTTTAACCAGCTAGCAGCGGCGGAAATTAGGTTACTCCTGGGAGCTGTTACACAACAGGGCAGTGCGGTGTGTGTGTGTGTGTGTGTGCGTGTGTTGCTGACAGCAGACATAAATCTCAGCAAATATGCAAGTTGTGCCGCCCCGGAATGAGCAGCAGAGGAGCAGCAGGAGGGCAGCCACGAGCCGAGGGCTTTTGAAATGCAACAGGAGTGGCCGTAGATACGAGTTGGTCTCTGCCCACCTCCCCGGAGTAGCCTTTTCTCGGCAGAGCGGGCCTATTTCCCTGCAGCTTTTCCGTATTTGTTCCTTCCGGCGGCTGTCCAGAGAAAATACCTTCACGAACTAATGCGACCAACAGGAAGGGGGGCACATTCTCCTCACACTGAGGCAAAGACTAAATATTAATGTATATAAGGAAGAATAAATTAAACATAAATAGGAGACCAAGCTAACCCAAAAGTACATAAAGAAATAATATCAATTTGTGAATGTACAAGTAAATACATAAAAGCACACACTCTGTGTCACATTTTTGCTATAATTCCTTCCTGTGCCATTGCCCAGGACCTCCAGGGAACATCAACAAATCAGGGCCAGTGGCAAAGAGGATAGGAAATCAGAGGAAAAGCAGGACACAGCCTGAAAGCTGAGCAAACAACAAAGCAACAGAACAGCAAACAGACGACTGCACGTTTAATTTAAAATTTCCTGGGCTGCAAATGCAAGGACACCACCGGGAGTGGCAAGAAGCCACAGGAAGGGGCGAGGACCCAAGACGCGGCTGACGGAATGACAAACAGGAGACACACACTAGGCAAGGAGCACACAGGAAATCCGCTTCCGTCCCGGCAAGTGGCACTCCTCCCGAACCCAAAAGCCCCACACAAAGTTGCAATATGAAGCGCAGTTTGCGCCAACTTCCGGTTTCCCCCCACTCCCCCCACTCGACCACTCAGGACGATACCAACAAAGGACACATCAGCACAGTCAAGTTTAGCGGCCGCATGCAAAATTCAAATTGACATAAACACCGAGACGAGCGCTTGATTGTGCGGCTTGTGTGACTGTTGCTGGCTATAAAAGTGTGCACCACTCATCCATCCATCCATGTATCCATCCACCCATCCATCCATCTATCCATGCGCCGTGTGGTACTCGCACCCGGAGTAACAACACGGCAAGTGACACATACAGGGGGTCTTGAGTTATTGGGAAACTTGTACGAGTGTCTTGTCTTTCTAGCACGGATTAATAGGTTTTGGTTTTAATTTCTTTGTTAAAGTTGTTCACTTATCTTCTGGAAATTCTTTTGTTAATTAAACTCACTTTTAAATTGATATTTAAACTTTTACATTGATATTTAAATATTTAATCTATGCTGTAATTATTATATTTGAAACATTTTTAATTACAAAGTATAACAATGGCATCTTACTTCAATTTTTTTGCTAGGTTATTCACTTTTGAATTCAATGCTCATGATTCATAAACTTAAAACTGTGTAAATTAGTAATAAAAATATAGGTTTTCCCATAAGCAACACTATTTAAATATGTAAACATACAAAATAAACTGGACTTCATAATTTCAGATATGTGAGTCAATCATTTTTTGTTGGTGCAACTTAGAATCTTTACTATAACTATAAGAACACCTTTATTCCCTTTGCCCTTTAAACATATCAAAATAATAATTATTATTTTATTTTTGAATATTTTTTAAACCAATTCGAACTGGCGACTTGCAGAATTATGACTGTGTGCCAAAGGGGGGTCAGGTGGCCAAAAAGGACGAGGCAGGAGGCGCACGCCACACGACACTCATTCCGCGTGCCCGCGTTTTCGAGTATTTTTCGAATGTGTGACGCAGAGAGGTGACTGGGAAGGCGACTGAAGTTTGTTATTTCGATTTTCCACCCAACCGACCGAGAGGCAGCCAACCAGGTGATCGGGAGGCGGCGGCGGGGGAAGCGAAGGCAGTGGGGCATTATTATTATGGCTACTCACAGATCCTCGGGGTGCCGTCACTTGCACCGGTGCCCTGCAATTGTCTCCGCGAATATACGCGTTCGCTGGTTATTTTTAGAGCCCTAATGCCGCCGTACCGAGAAGCAGCAATTATCTGCGCGGATATCTATCTATCTTTCTATCTTCTATCTATCTGGCGTGTCTGTGCCAGCCAGCCAGCTACTTGTGGATTCTTTGTTTCGGTTATGATTCGCTCAGGTATTACTCATTCGATGTTAATTTCAAAATTTTCGTTGATTCGATTATTGTTTATAGTTAGGATTGGGTTAGGCCCGCGCGCTCTCTCGGGGCGGCGTAGGTTAATTTGGTCTATTCTATTCTAGTTTGTTTTTCTCGCGCGCGCGTTTCGCGTTCGTTTCGTTTGCGTTGTTGGTTCGTTTCACACTGACTGCGAGCACGGAAAGTCACTGAATTTTCCGCTCTGGCGAGAAAATGGGGAAAATGTTTTTTATTTCGGCAAGACATCCGCCGCTCTCCGCTGCCGCCGCTGCACTTTCCGCGCCAGATCTCCGAGAGCCTGGCGGCGAGGTGGTGGTCAGAGAGCTTCTCCCTCATCATCGCACCTCGAAGTTGCCAGACCGCTGCCAATGTGGCGTATGCGTAATGCGGGTTTTCCACTCTAGAGCGCTAAGTGTTCATTGTTGTGTTGCTTCCCAGCCTTAATTGCCGACGACTACGAGTCCCTGGGGGGATTAAGTTACGGCCTGTGTGTAAAAGATGATCCCTGGCTAAGTTTCCACTTTACGGGATTACAGGATTGCCTGGTAGTCCTTGACTTCCCTAAATCACAGCTGCCCAGTGCGCATTTGAAAAGTTTCCGAGTCCGAGTTCGAGTTCGAGTCGGAAAATCGAGTTGGTTTGGGCCATGTTTAACCTTCAGTGGCCACGCATTGGACCTTGAATTAGAAATTAATTAGAGTCGGAAGCGGAGAGCAGTGGCAGGACACGACCGCTCAAGGACTCGCCATCGCCGTCGCCGTCGCCCTCGCAGTCGTGTCCCTGTGCTTGTGCGGCATCTACAGGTAGCCGCAGCAACGACACCCACGGTCCTCGAGCCCTCGAGCCCGCCATTGTTTCGATTTTCTAACGAAATCGAAACTCTACACGCTGACGCGAGCCAAACACAAAAAAAGTAGAGAGAGAGAAGAGAGCGACTCGGCGGAAAATCGTATGAAACGAACGGAAGGGAAGGGGTGCGGAAAGAGCGGGGGGTAGAGTCACACATACTGCGCTTCGGGAAATGCATTCCACATCTCCGCAGGGAGGCTGCATCCTTGATGCCGCTGCAAATGGCCCGTCAAAGTGCTCGAAAGTCCAAACTTTTCGCTGGTGAAACAACTCCGTCGTCGTCCTCGTCCTCGTCCACGTCCACGTCGTCCAGGCTGCCTCAAAACTTTCCAGCTTTCGCTTTGGGTAAATAATTCATGGCGAATATATTTTTAAGCACACAAACACAGGCACTCACGCACAAACACACAGTCGCGTAACCAAAACAAGCTCGAAACCAGGAGCAAGTCCTGACTTTTTGGATTTTCCGGGTTCTTTCTGCTGCGACCAAGGACGAGAACTCGCCTCGACTGTCCTGTGGCAACTGAGCCCGACTGCACTGCCTGCCGCACACTGGTGCTCTCTCTCTCTCTCTCTCTCTCTGTCTCTCCTCTCCAGCTCCTTGCTCTTGGGTAATTGCTCCTGACCACCCACTTTCCCACCCGGTGACCAAGTTTTCCTCGGCTGGCGCTCGGCCCTCGTGAGCCGAGGAGTCCTCCTCGTGCGGCAGCATGTAGGCCACAACAGAAACGAGCCTCCTTTTTATTGAATTTTTGAGCACACGCATGACACGACATCCTTGCGCCTCCCCCCGTTCCTTGCTCTCGCAGAGAGCTTTCCCGGAGGCGGAAGGGGGTGAACAGAAAGCTGAAAGCAGGTCCGTATGCTTGCGGTAAATTGCAGGGCAACAAAGTTGTAAACAAATCATTAAGTGCTGGAAATAGCTGGGGTGGCGGAGGACAACTGTCAGGCGCAACGGTTTCACAGTCGGCTTGAGTCCTGGCAGCAATGCAGGGATCCAGGCTGTGTGGGGGTTTTTTGGGGCAGGCTCTGAGCTTTGGGGAGCTTTTCCTAACGTGTGCATGAATAATCTCATTTCGGATGACCATTAACCCCTCGGCAAAATATCAAAATCGGTTAAGTTACATTCTTAAGAAGGCCTTCATTCTATAAAGAAATAATGTCATCATATATTGTAAGGCGCATACCCTCGTCGAGAGGAGCATTATTATATTCTTTATAAGTTTGTAACGCTTGGAATCAGCTGTTTCTATGTTATTTTCTTTTTAAAGCTAACTTTTAGACAGATCGGATAATAAAATGGATTTAAAATCATTGGAGTATGTGTCCAAAAGTATTCAATAAAATACAATAGGTTCCAAATGTCATTAAGAACCTCTTGAGGCTTGGTAAATCGTACATTTAGTATACAAATATATATTTAAAGTACGAAATGCATCATTAATATTTTTTATATGGAAAGACATAATTTTAGACAGCAATATTATTTTATATATATATATAGAATAGATTTACATTAGATATGTTTAATATTTTCTTACCGGAAGTAACCAGCGCCATCTAACGGCCAGTTCCCGAAACCTTTTCAAATGCTCTCCTCTCAACATTTGCACAAAAGCTCGCCTATCTAACTGGAACCATCGGAAGCGAGCGGAGAGAAAACGTAAACAAATGTTGTTGGAAAGCTGCCGACAAGCAACGAAGGCAGCCAAATTGAGAGCGAGCAGAGCTTTCTGTGCAACAACAAATTATTATTGTTTGCTTGCTTATATTGTTGATTCTGAGAGCAGCAGCTGCGAGTGCGGTTATTGAGCGTGCGTGTGTGTGTGTGTACAGCGCTGAGTAAGCAACTGTCGCTGTTTCAATGTTCGCTGAGAGTTAGAGCGAGCCAGAAGAGGAAGCAGGCGCACAGTGGTAACAGGGTGCTAGCGAGCAGGTAAATTTTCAGGTAGTGAAAATTGTTGCTTACAATGTTGCTTAGCCATGGGTTTTTCCAATCCGTGGATTACGACGGGGTGAGTAAGTAACAGGGAGACAGTCAGAGAGAAGAGATTTGAGTATTGTGTGTTAATTGCTATGACAACACCATTAAGTCTCTACAACCGTCATTATAAAATGTTATGTAATTATTAAGACATTACAGAAGATTAAGTCATTAGAAAAATAATTAAAAATGATTTCAAGATATCTTAACGTAGTATTGATATTTTAATAATTTAATTTACTTTTTTTTTTGTATATTAAAGCATGTATGTAAAGACTAACGAAGATAAATATTTTTAAGGATGCCAAAACAACATTTCTACTTAATGATTAGTATCACAACAATTTCCTGAGTAGATCCTCGCTGGGATCCTTTTTCGGGTTGATTTTGGTCGTTACACTCCGGGTCACAGTGCAGCACAAGAACAACAACAATTGTTGGCCTGTGCTGTGTGTCCTCCCCTCTGGTGTTCCACTGTCTCGCATCTGTTTCTTTGCATTTTGTACCGCGCAGTTGCCGTTTCTCTGGCCCTCGTTCGTGTGTGTGTGCATTGTTTGTATTATTTGTTGTTCGTTCGCAGCAGCAGTAACAACAACAAAAGGCGACCAGCTGTGTGTGAGTATATCTGTGTGCGAGCGAGAGCGGGGCTTGTTGTTCTCTGTTTGCTCGACGTTCGCTCGCTCGTGTGTCGCCTTGTTGTTGCTTCAGCGTTCTACGTAGCTGATAGATACTTTCAGCCACCGCTCGCTCTCGCCTCTCTGCAGCTGTATCTGTATCCGTATCCCCAGTATCTGTGTGTGTGCTTAGTCGCCTCGGTCGCTTGGAACGCGAAACATACGACATCGCAACAACAGGCCAACACAATCTAACAGTCCGCCGCCGATTCCCGAGCACCGAGCACCGCGCAAACCGCCGCCGACCGACCACGCAACACTCAGGTGGAATCAACATTTTTGTACGTTACGTCAGTCGCTTGAGTTGTCGTTGTTGTGTCGTTGTCGTTGTCATTGCAGTCGCAGCAACAAAAATAATTTTTGGCGCCGTTTTTTTGTTGTGCTGCAGTGTCGCGTTGTGAAATCGCTCTAGAAACCAACTGTCCGCCAGTCTTGGTGTTTTGATATCGCCTGCCAGCAAGGAGTTGGAGTTTTTACCGCACCAGGAGTTTTCAACACTCTCTCGAGGAAGGAATAAGAGGTTTAGGATATCCTAATGCTAACTAATTTCGAAAAATTCGGAGATTGCCATAAATGAGGTTTCAACGTCGGTATTCGAAATCGCCAGAGTTTTGAAACATCATAAAATCGTCTATAAAAATCCCTCCCGAACAAGAAATTTGGGTTTCTTAAAGCTAAAATATTATAAAACATAGAAAAGTGCGGAAATAGATATTAGTGGCGATTTGAAATCGCCAGGAGCTCTCAAAACTCCCGCTGCAGTCGAAAACAGCCCGGCAAACGTCGCAGACAAAGGTAACTCATCCTCAAATAACAAACAAGACCGACATAGTGATTCAATCTTTTTAAACAACATCGCACTAACTGTTCTAAAACAGCAACAAAATAATACCCTGCGATAAGCAGCAGTCGCTACAACAACAACAGCGCACGTCAAATCGCCAGCTAGAAAAATTCTATATGCCATATTGTTACCCTGTATGTGTGTGTGTGTGTCTATTGTTGCTGCTGTTCTCGGTTTTGTTGTTGTTGTTCTATCTAACAAAGTTATTGCTTTTGTTGTTGCTGTCATTGGGCCATGGAGCAATATACAATATGTAGAGAAGGTCTGTAGGATCGCGGGGGGAGCGCAGAGCGAGCGCCGGGGATTTCTGCAAGTTTTCTGTCTGTTTTGTTAGCTTTAGAAATAAATTCTTTCTTTCTTTTTTTTTGTTTTTTATTTTTTTGTTTTTGTGTTTTCGCTTGGGTTTTGTGTTTTGTGCTGTTTCTGTGTGTTTCGGCGGCTGCCTTCTTGTTTTTGTACGTTGCTGTACTTTTTTTATTTGATTTGTTCTTTTGTTTTTGTGTGCCCCGTTGTTAATATATAAACATGAACATTTCTCGAAGTATAAGTACAAAAACACACAGGCGAAACGCTCATGCTGATATGTTTATGTTAAATAGACGTAATACAATAAATATTGCTATAGCCAGGTTTAGTTGTTTTTTTTTTCTGCTGTTTTTGCTGTTTTCCCTGCTGTTTGCTTTCCCCGCCCATTTTGTACATAGCAATCCAACGAAACATTAACAAAAACAACAACGGGCAGAACCAAAACACGCGCACAACGTTCGCCACGTAATGATAATGATGTTTCGTTGCTAATAATGATGACGGACAGAAACAACACAACAATTCTGAGAGCGAACAGTGGGATGAACAAGCCGAAAAAGTGCAAGATAGATTTATTATCAGTGGTGCGAAAAAAATCTCTGTTGGTGTAAAAGGAATTGACGAGTAAACATTATATATTGTGTAGGGTGATTGGACCCCTTGGACGTTTCGAATATAGCAAGCTTGTTTACGTTTCTAATCAGCTTCCACAAAAATTCTGATTAAATCTGATAATGACTGCACGGCTTAAATCAATCATAATCACATTTAATGATTCTATCGTTACATATGCATTACATTTTTTAGAAAAATCTTTATCTTGTATAAATGTCTTTGCTTACTCTGTCGTTCCCTCCTCTCTTGATATATTTTCTCGCGATTTCGTCCCACTGTGCGCACGTTTTTCGCCGTGCCAAACTGGTGGGCTTAGCGCGCAAGGTGCTGAAAGTGGCGGGAAAACTGTTGGAGATTCCAGAGAGGCCCGAAATCGAAATCGAGAGGGTGAGAGAGAGAGGGGAGAAGAGCGGGGATAAGCCGAGTCTCGAGTGAGTGGACATGTGAGTGGGCTGATTAGAATCAAAACAGGTAGTCGCAGGTGCGAGAGCCATTCATTTTGGGTGAGTTTCAACCGACTGAGTGAGTGAGTATAGTAAGTGAATACTTGCACACACTCACAGCACTTGTGACTCTGTTGCGCTGCATTTGCTTAACATGTTTTTGTGTATTGCAACACACAACAATGCTGCCGTTGTTGCTCGTGCAGCAGCAGTTGCTGTTATTGTTGCTGCTGCAGCTGTCAATGTAGTTGCTATTGCTGGAGCTATGTTGTTGCTGTTGCTACACAGTTGTTGCTGTTATCAGTAAACGAGGCAAAGCTTTCAGCCTGGTCGATTAAAATACAACAGCAGCAGCAACAACAAAATGCGGAAAGAACTTAAAAAACAACAACAGCAGCAGCTAAAAAACAGCAACAATAACAGCACACAAACATCCAAATTGCCTGTTATTTTTATGGCCGCCATAGCCAGCTCATGTTGTTGTTGTTGTTGTAGCTATAATAATATGAAAAGTAAACAAAGTTGCTGTCGTCGTCGTCGTTGTCAACATCAACTCAACTCGACTGAACGTCGCAATGTCGCCGCCGCTTTCCAGCTCGCAAAACTGTACTAAAACCGAAATAATAATGGCAAGCAACTACAACAAAGTCGGCCGCAATGTTTTATTAAGTTTCACAAAATATATATGATGAAAAAGCTCTATCGCCTCCGCCGCCGCCGCCGCTTGCTGAGACAGCAACAGAAACAGAACAGAATAAAAACCGAAACAGAAGCAGAAACCAACACAAACAAGTGACACAGGCACGAAAACGAAAAGAAAACCGAACGAACGAACAAAAAAAAAATAATAAAATAAGACCCAGAACAAAAAGCGAAAAAGCTGAAACAGAGTAGCTGAGAATTCTCTTTGTTTGCCTGTCCCGTAAATAAATAGGAAAAGGGATAGGAAAGTCTACGAATCGAATATGGAAGTGAGGAGCGGGCGAGTGTCGAGGTGTGGAAACTGTAATTTATTTTGGCGAATTTTCCGAAACTTCACCGGTCTCACATTAAAAGTTATCCTTACCACTACTAGAAATATATTCTTAAATCGAATAACATTAAGTTTTGTTAAGGCTATCCAATTTTATAAACAATTATAGACAGAAATCAAATACACCCTAAAAGTAGGCAAACAAGTATATAAGTATATATACATATTTATATAAATAATTTATTAAGAACCAAAATGAATTTCCTATTAGCTCACAGAGTGTAGTTGAGCTGGAAAAGATAGTTTTTAAGGCAAAACTATTATATTTTTTTTTACATTTAAGCGGAATAAATATTACATTATGCTCAGTACTCAATAAGCATATCCTTTCTATTTACAGGCTGCAACGACAACACTATATAACCGCCATCGAATATGACAACCTCAACGCGCAGCAGTAGCAATACGAATAGCAGCAATACCGCCAACCACGAGACCGAGGAGCGAGCCACTGCCGCCAGCACCACCTACAGCCACCACAGTCCGACGGGATCGGGATCCGGAGTCGCCATCGGATCCACCAATCGCGTGATGCAGGCGGACGAGGACTTCAACATCCGCTTTGTCAACCTGGTGCGCACCCACAAATGTCTTTACGACAAAAAGGTGCCTGAGTACCGCAACAGGTGAGAGGGAAAGTTCCCAGATTAATAAAAATGATCTAAATAAACTGTATCTTAATTGCAGAGACAACCAAGAGAAGGCCTGGGTGCTGATATCCAAGGAGACGCGGGAGAGTGGTGAGTTCTAATTACATTTCTCTAACTTAAATCTTTACTTAGTGTCCTTCCTGTCCCCATAATAGTAATCCACTGCAAGGAGCGATGGCGGAACCTGCGCGCCTGCCTCTCACGCTACATCAAGCAGCAGTCAGGATCGGAGCCGCAGCACAAGCCCTACTATCTAACCGAGCACATGGCCTTCCTGCTGCCATTCCTCAAGTCCTCCCGCAACTCCTTGGAGGGCAACAATAGCCTGGCGGCGCTGTATCAGCTGTCCCAGCAGCACCTACACGGCCATCCGCAGCATCTGCTCCACCCAGCCATCCACGGCCACGATGAGCCGATGTACTGCTCCACCACCAGCCTCAATAATAATAATAACAACATGAGCGGGAACAGCGAGCTCACTGGGGAGATGTTGGAGATGAAGCACTCGATATCGGAGAACGGCGACGATGAGGAGACCATCGACGCCTTCGATCCGGCGGTTGCCAACGCACTTGGTCTAAAGCATGCGCCGTCCGCTCCCTCGTACGGCGTCGCCCAGGTGAAGGGAGTCTCCGGAGGAGGAGGATCACCGGCTAGAAGTGATACGGCCAGTGCGGACAGCATGCAGAACTTCATTCCCGACGTGCAACTGGCCGAGAGCGGGTCGCAGCTTATCTACAATGACGAGGGACGTGGCACGCCCCCGCCCCTGCATTATCACCCGCACATGCAGCCGAATGCCATGAATATGGGGATGGAGCACCGCCAGTCGTCCTTCGATCCGAGTGCCAAGAGGATTAAAACGGAATGCGAGGCCACCAGCACGATGACGAATGGTGGAGGTGGCAGCTTCTACGGCGGACTAACTGTCTCGGAAATGGCCGACATGGAGTTCTTCCGCAGCATCCTTCCAGACCTGGCAACTCTGACTCCCCAGCAGCGTCGGAAGTTCAAGATTGGCATCCTGGAGCTGATCGATGATGTGGTAACGAGGTATCCCGCCCCAGAGCGATGTAACGGAGGAGGAGGATTAGGGGTGGTGCTCAACGGCAGTGTCGGCGGGAGCAGTAACGGAGTATCCTCCGCAAAGCAGTCGAGACGCAGCTCTGGTCGCGAGTGGAGGAAGCAGTGAAGGAGAAATTAGGGGAAAGGAGTAGAAAGTCACTAAACCTTAATTAGAAATATGATTAGTTAGTTAGCTGCTTAAGGTGGCACTGGAGGTTGGATTAGGCGTCTCTAAGCCAACTTCAGTCCGCTCACTGTCCAAGTGTTGTGTGCGCTCAATAAGATGCGTAAGTATATAGGCCTGCCAGGCTCTTCACTTCCACAATTTAGATTGATTTCGATTTCCCCAATTTCTAAATACTTAAGGATACTAGTCTACTTTCTTAAGATCTTTAACTATTGACTTTCGTTATCAAATAGCCTTTCAAGTTGAAGTTACAATTAAATGTTAACCTTTTAAAGAATCAAATTTCTACTGAATTTTAAATGAAATCATACAAAATTGTAAGGAAGTGCTAGCCTGATCTGTCCTTATAAGCCATAAAGCTCAAAATGGACTTGACCAGAGAGCCTAGAACTTAATTGTGTATACAGTAAATTTGCAAATAAAAACATATTTACAAACTTATTGAATGTAGAAATTCGTTCTTTATCGCTTGACTTGCCAAGTTCGCCTAGAGCATAATAATATAGTTATAAGTTATCTGTATATATGTCTACTGCTAAAGCTTAAACTATTAAATCGATGTACAAAGCTGTTCCAAGTTAAAGAAAAGAATAAGATATGGAGGGAAGGAAGTTGAAATCAAACTGCTGTGTCAAATAATAAACAAACAAGTGAGAGTATGGAAAATTACACGGTAAACTTTAATTTAAAAACTCGACAACTTCAACATATGTAGGGTCTTCGCAGGGGCCAAGCCCCGTCTAGGCTAGCTCTCCTTGCTGAGAGAAATGCACAAGGACGAATGGCCCGTCCCTGTTTTCGCACTAAAAGCTAAATTTCGTTGACTACTGTTTCGGAGGATGGGATCATCGGATTGGATCGGATCTACAACTTCGAGGAGCCAGACTTGGGATAGAACTTCTTCGTTGGGTCCTTGGCCATGTCGAGCAGGGTTTGGGAGGGCTTGAAGGGGGCTCCGTACAGCTCGGCGTACGACTGCATCTTGCTGACCAGCTTACCGGCTCCGTACTGATCGACCCAGCGGAAGGGGCCGCCGGAGAATGGCGGGAAGCCCAGGCCGAAGACAGCGCCCACATCGCCCTCCAGCGGACTGTCCAGAATCTTCTCCTCCAGACAAAGTACCGCCTCATTGACGAATCGCGACACCATGCGCAGGGTCAGATCCTCGGGCGTGTTGGCGCCCTTGGAGACCAAAGAGTACTTTTGCTTGACGATCTCCAAGGCATCATTGTTCACTGGACGAGCGCCCCGCGTCTGGCCATCATATAGGAAGATGCCCTTGCCGGACTTGCGGCCGAGAAAACCGGCCAACACCAAATCGTTCATCACCTCCAGATTGCCACCGCTCAAGCGCTCGCCGAAGGCCTTTGCCAAATCGCTGGCAATATGGGAGCCCACATCAATGCCAACCTCATCAGCAAGGGTGGCGGCGCCCACGGGGAATCCGAACTTCTTGGTGTACTGGTCCAAATCCTTGGGGTCCACACCTTCCTGCAGCAGTCTGATAAGATGTGACATTTCATTAAGGTTCTAAAGAAAGGGTTCTATAAAATACCAACCTTATGGCCTCTGAAAGCATACCGGCGAGAATGCGGGTGGTGTAGAAGCCGGGACCGTCGCCTACGGTGATGACTACCTTGCCCTGCTTAAGGCCTACGGCCACAGCCTGGGCCACAGTGTCCTTAGAGGTGCCCGGGTGGGTGATGATCTCCAGCAGTTGCATTTTGTCCACCGGCGAGAAGTAGTGCATGCCAACCACCTTCTCAGGCCGCGAGCTTCCAGCAGCGATCTTGGTGATGGGAATGGCACTGGTATTGGTGGCAATAACGCAGTGCTCCGGGACAACAGCCTCCAACTCCTTGATCACACGGTGCTTAACGTCGATGTTCTCAAACACAGCCTCAATGATGATGTCCGCGTTCTTGAAATCACTGTAGTCCAGAGTGGGTCGCAGATTGGCCAAAGTTTGGTCGCGCTCCAATTGGCTGATCCTCTTGCGCTTCACGGCCGTCTCCAGACCCTTCTGCACCTGACCAATGCCGCGACCCAGTCCCGCTTCGGTGGCATCCTTCATCACCACCTGATAGCCCTTGTCCACCGACACTTGCACGATACCGGCGCCCATAAGGCCGGCTCCCAATACACCCACAGTCTTTACCTGACGCTGGGGCTTGCCGAAGCGGTTCTTCTTGCACTCAGTCTGGCCACGGAACAGAGAGATCAGACCCTTGGATTCCGGAGTGGCCGACAGCTCGCCGAAGCCTTTGCGCTCTGCCTCGTAACCCGCTTCGGATCCCTTATCCACGCCAGCACGGACCACGTCAAGAATCTGTTTGGAGTCAATGGTTAACGGAGCACTACAGGAATTGTTCTTGATAAGCTAACCTTAAGGGGAGCGGGATAGAGACCATTGGATGCCTTGAGCACCTGCTTCCTGGCAGTGTCGAAGATCTTGTTCTTCACAAAATCAGTTTCCATGACGAAGGACTGGATCTTGTTGATCAAACCGCTTTTTTCGCGATTCACCTGTGGGAAATAATTAGATAAGAGCAACAATTGGTTATCTTCTGGGATCAAAGGTTGATAATACTATTGCAAACAATGTTTTTCAGTATATCTTACACGAATTTTGCCACTGGCCAAATCTTTGGCCACCTGAATGGCGGTCTTCTCGAGGTATTCGATGGTGTTCTGTTCTGCGGGTTGCAGTCCAGGACCCAGGGGATCCACCACCAGATCGACGATGCCCAGACGCTTGGCACGATCGGCGCGCACCTGTTTGCCGGTAAGACCCAAATCCAAAGCCGTTGGCACGGAGGTAAGCTTGGGCAGGCGGACAGTGCCACCGCCGCCTGGAAGGAGTCCCAGCATTACCTCTGGCAGGCCCAGCTTGGTCTTGCTATCCTTGGTGGCGATGCGGTAATGGCAGGCCAGCGCCAGTTCCAGTCCTCCTCCCAGGCACACGCCATTGATGGCGGCCACAATGGGTTTCCGGCTGCGCTCCATCCGATCGAACATAATCTGGGCGCCATGCGAGATCAGCGTAGCATCCTCCGCCGTCTGGCAAGCCTCCAGCATGCCGATGTCGGCACCCGCGACGAAGCATCCCGGCTTACCCGAGATCAGCACTGCCGAGTTTACGGCACTGTTCGTCTCCAGATCCTTAATCACACGCTCGAACTCGTCGCTCACCTCAGAGCCCAGCGAGTTGACCTTGGCGTTGGGCGAGTCGATCCGGATGACCAGCACGCCGTTGACCACTCTGGTGTGCAGATGCTTGTTGGCACCGCTGGCAGCGGCTGCCGTAGCGGGATTCGTAGACATGAGGCGGCGGGCCGAAACGGGCAGAGCTGTGAAGGGTTTCAAATATAGTTCATTATCGCATTCGAGAACTGAAAAGCAGAAAGGCAGCGAGACAGCGAGACAGAGACACAAATACAGCGGCGACGTCAAGAGAGAGTACAAAGTGCAAAGTCCAGTTATGCGGCGTCGGTGGGGGAGAATCGATGAGAGCGGAGATACCGATACCGCCAGAGAAATCCACTAGCTATGGAGACAAGCTCCTCCACTCTTGCCAGGATTCCCGGATCCTGGTCCCCCATCTCTGTAACTTCTACATAATCCCGAATATTACCCACCTCTCGTGCATCTATTCTGCAGCAATTGCTGTCGCGAAAGTTGACCAACAGCACTCAGAAATCTCGTTGCTGACATAGCTTCGTCTTATAATTCGTCGTTTATCTTCAGCTTGATCACTTTTTACTTAATAATAGTGTTCAAATGAACCTTGCTCCGGCACCGTTAGTTATGTGTTCGCGACGGTGATATAAAAAACGATGCGGCAATTGGTCTACTTGTTGCACATCAGGGCTGGAGACTATCAAACTATTTGAAAAAGGCCATATATCGGTTTTAATATTCTTTTATCGATGAGCGCATTTTCCCTTTCAAGGCAGCTGGTCACACGAAGTTGGTAAAACATTGTTGTGGGCATCAAGAGACTTCTTCAGTAAGTGGCCTTCTGATTGGAAATCCTTTAAATTATTATTAAAATCCCTAAGGTCTTGAAAAAGGCAAACAAAAAATTTAAAAATCTCTAAATAGGTTATTAATAGCTAAAATCTAATCACGAAATAGCTGGAATGTCATCACATCAGTGTGTCCCAGTTTTAAAAACTGGCATAAGGATAGGTTTGAGTATGAGAATAATTTTGACGATAACTTGTATAAACTGTAATATTAAGGGTGAAAAACTGCTCTGAAATGGTGGCGAACGTGGCTAAACAGAAACGTAAGCCAAAATTTTGAATTTTGAAAACTAATATTAAAAACTAAAAAATATGTTCTTATAATTTATATTAATTTTATTAATATTAAAAATAAGTTAATTTTTAAAGTGTTTCTATTTAAAAACTTTCTGCTAACACCAGGTGATAAGAAAATAAATAAAATAATTAGTTAATTAATTAAATAGAAATTATTTATATTTGTAATTAAAATCTATAGAAATTTATTTCTTTGTGGGAAAAAGCGTTGATGATAATATTTTTTTTTCCATATTTATAATTATCCCAAATTACTTATTATGTGATAAAATAGCAAATAATTACTTTGAAAATATTGATCTTAAATCAGTTACTGAGAGCTCCAGCAGTAGATAATTTTTTGTAATAATTTAGCCTTCTTTATTTAGCTTAAAAAATAAATGAGATTTTGCCGAGTTGCCTGTGTGTCTAGGTTTTGCCGCCCCATTGTTTGCGGGCATTATCCACGCTGACCCACCCCGCCGGAGGATGTTGTTATTGCCGGGCAATAAAGGAGGCCGCAGGACAATTTGCGGGACACGCATGTCACTCGCATTTTTCAGGTCGTTTCCTCGGATCGCAGTGCAGGAGGACTCATTGAAGTCGCATTAAGCGCGCCTCATTTGCTGCGAGGCGCAGGACCAGGCTCCTTTGACGGCCCTTTGTCCCCTCAAGTGGCCACTCCTAAATAGGTTCGGATGGATTTCGATTTCGATTTCGCCACATTGTCGTGCCCTGTGTTATTGTGGCAACACACGCCTGCCCCTGTGGCATGTACGATATATTAAATAGTTAATCGCTTTTGCCCGTAGCTGCAGCTGCGGCCTTGATTTCTCCGCTGATCCGGCAATGATGTGTGAAGAGTCAACGGAGTCACCACTCCAGCCTGTCAACGGCGAAGGTCCTGTCACTCAAATGCTGCTGGTAGCCTAGGTGACCTGACCTCTCGTCCTCTCGTCCTCTCGCCAGCAGCAGGCTTATCAAGCCCTCATAAATAGATATAAATTTTATATAATTTGATGTGTAAGAAGTGGGATATATTTTTGGTTCCTTCAGGCATCTAAAGGTTCCTCATTAATATTACCCATTAATATACATTAATACACATTTTATTACTGGAAATGGCCGATCCAGAAGTAAACTAAAAATATTTCAAATAATCTCAGCAACAAATATAAAGAAATTAACAAGAGTTGCCCGGCTTAACTATCAAGGATCAGTAGAAATCGTCGGAGTCGCTGCTGGAATACATGGTGACGGTTATGTCCAATTCTTCATTTACCAATTCTTCATTATCTTCACGGGCCGTTGGCTCCGGTTCCGTCTGCGTTTCCTGCGGGGCTTCGCTTGGAAGGACCAGGGGTCCATGTGGCTCGTCTTGGCCAGAGAAGCATTCACGGGCAACGCGGAGAATGTCTTCCATAAAACGCTCAAAATGCCCCAAGGCTGCCCCTTGCCCAGGAAAGCGATTACGGCGGGGCACCCTGGGCCTTCTCACGCCGCCTCTTCCAACCCGTCTTGGCGTGGGACGACCCCTACGGGCTGGAGTTGCTGTGGGTTGTAATTCAGACTGCCCTTCCAGCGGATCCTGCTCCTGCTGACTTTCCAGCTTCTCCTGCCTTGCCAGCTCCGCCTGCCTTTCCAGCTCCGCCTGCCTTTCCAGCTCTGCAATCCTGGACGCCTCTCGGAGAAGTCGAATGCGCTCACTACGTCTCACAGGCGTTTCTTGTCGCTGTTGTTTCTCCTCCTCCTTCATTTTTGGAAATTATATTTAAAAAACAAAACAAAATAAAAATAAAACTAATTTGGAAATATAGTAAATAAATAAACTGTTCAACTGCAAAATTTGTTTCTGTATAAATAATTTTACTTATGCGTTCTATTCGATGCCGCTCTAGGTTTGAAGTGAGGCCGGAGCGATGAGACATCCGACAGGTTAAAGTAACAGCCTACTTGGATGGATTTTCTTAAATATTTGATAGGTTTTCCATAAACTGATCATAAAGGCCTTGGAAAATAAGCCCTTAAAATGTATTATAAAAAATAAACATTTAAAATCCTCCACAGAAAGCCAAGCTATGCACTACATTGACAATGCCAACTTACCCCCAAGAGACAACTCCATTAGCTTTATTTGTTTGCCAAACAAAATCTGCATTAACAAATTGACACCGTATAATATTCGCTTGCATTTATAATTAGTTCCCCGATTGCGAATTTGCCAAACCTCAATCTCCCGGAACTCTCGAAAGGATTCGCGAATTTATTCACGCGCATATTGAATTACAAGGGCAACAATGGGAACTCAGCATCAGCTATAAATTTGCATAATACCTTTCCCCTCGGCACCCAAGGATAACACGAAGTGAGCAGCAAAGTCAGCGACTCCAAAGAGTCCTTTCCTCATTTGCATGCGAGGGTTCGGGGTCGGGGTCGGGTTCGGTCTCCGGTTCGAGGGCTAATCAAACAGCAAGGACCAATATTTAGAGCCTGGGCCGACAGGAAGCACACGCTCTGTTGTGATTTATGGCTGGAAATTAACATAAATGAAATCAAAACATTTTAAATGTTTTCATTTAGGCAGGGAGGCTGCAGGCTGCACTCTGAATTATATATGCAAATATCGCTTGAAACAGAGTCATTCCTGTGCGAATATCCTTGAAGGTCGCACGCGACCGCGGCACACTTCCCGGGCGACATGACAACTAATGGGCGTTTTGTTTATGGTCGCTCTCAAACCCCCATTAGGGTCGAGGTCGAGTACCAGCAACCCCTTCCCGCCACCCTTTTTTTTATTTTTAATTATTTATAATCGGTTTAGAGAAAAAACTTAAGGGATTCAAACAATATCCAAATGTTTGAGTGGCCTCTGACAGGAGCTAAGCCCTTTAATCGACCCTTGATTGCCGATGGAAATTGAATTTCAAATATAATTTTAATAGGCACATCGGGCGAGGGATATTTATTTCTCTGGCAGTAAGATATAATTAAAGGATTTACATTTTATTAAAAAAATTTCCAAGTATGAAAGATAGTTTGCTTATTAATTATAAGTTTTCCAATGTTTAGATGCTTAATATTTGATTGCAAGCCTGTCCCAAATGATTACCTCTTCCTCCTAGGCCTCCTAAACTTCTAGAGCTAATATTTCCTGATCCTTTGGCCATATAAAGCGTACTGGGAAAGGATTATTAATTAATGTAAGGATCTCCGATGGACTCGATACCATGTTCTAGTATTTGTATATAGAAAGCTCTCATTTGTAGAAGGCTGAGCATCAAGCAACGCGATATCCTGGACATCCGAGACAGGACACCTTCTCCCTGGGCATAAACCTTCTTTTAGAGCCTCTTCCAAGCGAAGTAAGAGATGGGAAACTGATCTGAAATCATTGTTTAATTCCGATTCACTTACTCATTATAGCTTTGTGTCTTACAAAATAATTTAATGATGTCTTGGGATAAACAATAAATTATTAAACCCTTTGAATTTCGATGGTTTTCTTTTAAAAAAGTTTTTATTACTACACAAAAGTTCATAAATAGGTGGGCAATGTGGCTTAACACTCTAGAGTCTAGACGCTTATCGCTTAGAATTACTTGTATAATTATTGGTCTTACATGGACTAAAACTTTGGAATAGCTGGGAAACAAGTACGGGGAGTACACACTAGAAACGTTCAACTCAATATCTCATAGGTTACATAATAAAAGAGCCAACAAGCAATGGGAACATGTGAGTGGAAACCAACTAGGGACTAGAACAACGCTTGAGTTGGAGGAGATCCGTTCATCCGGAGATCTGGCGGTCTGGAGATCCTCTAGCAGTACACGGGATCAGTGCTGCTGGCGGTTGGTTGGTGGTAAGTCGCGTCCATTTGGATGTTCCACACGTTGTCCACTCCGGAGTTGCTGTAGTAGTAGTCCGCCGGCGACTGCTGCTGCTCCTGCTGCTGGTAACTGCTCGGCGCCAGGAAGTTGGCCGTCTGCTGCTGGTAGGCGGCGACCCCCTCGTCGTAGAGGAGATCCACTGCGGCGGAGGTAGGTCCTCCTACTCCTCCTGCTCCGTTGAGCGTGGACTCGAACACACTGAAGATCTCCGAGCTGGTTGTGTAGAAGCCGCTGTCCTGCTGGCCCGCCTGACTGCCTCCGCTGACGTCCAGGGCGTGCGGAGGCGGCAGGTATCCGTTGAAGTACCCGTAGTCCTCGGAGCTGTAGCCCGAGCTGCTGGTCAGGCTGGAGGTGTCGTCCAAGCTCTCGTACAGGGGCATAGTGCACTGGAAGCTGGCGGAGATCGGCTGTTCGTATCCACTGGCCAACAGATGCTGCTGCTGCTGCTGTTGCTCCTGCTGCTGCTGCTGCAGCTGCTGCTGGAGCTGCTGCGGCAGGTTCTCCTGGTAATAGCTGCCCGCGGAGCTGTGCGAGGAGAGCGGCGAGTGGAGCATGTCGTAGCCATACAGCCCGTTGTCGTAGGTCGCTCCCTCCTGCTCGTAGTATATCTCCCCGTTCCACTGACTGGCGGCGGCGGGCATAGATCCATAGCTGCTGGTTCCTGCCGCTGGGTGACCATAGCTGGCCGTGTGTGTGGGCGTGGATGTGGGCAGATAGCCACTGGTCACTGGGAGTAACTCCTGGTTGCCTGGGACAACCTCCTGCCTCTTGCGCTTGCTCTCCTGGATCAGCTGCGTCTTGGCCTGCCGCTTGCTGGGTCTCAGGCTGCTCAGCTTGTCGCTGAGAGCGGACTCCCGGGCCAACATCACGGCCAAGCTGCGCACGCGTCGTCCTCCGGCCAACAGGCGCCTGGCCTCCGTGGAGCCCTTGGCCTCGGGCCGGGGATGATCGTGGGTGCCCTTGGCCTGGAAGTAGATGCCATTGCCGTCTCGCCGCCAGAAGTGGGTGACCGGATAGCCGCAGTGACCGCGGCAGGCCTGGATCTCCAGCCTGCCATTGCAATTTCTGAAGAATCAAGATACAGAGTTAGTTTTGTGATTATATTTGGGTTTTAGGGTAAAGGGACACCCACCTATTGGGACACTGTTTGCCCTGCTGCTTCCGCCTGGCCTTGTCGCAGATGGCGGGCCGGAGGTGGACACTGGCGCCGTTGGGCAGCTGGCACTTGGCGCTGCAGAGGAGCACGCCCAGGCAGCTCTTCTTGAGGATGTTCACGTTGTGGTTGTTGGTGTTGCGCATGGCCCAGCCGCTGGCATGCTTGCGGGCCTCGTCGCTCTGGGAGGAGTAGACCAGCCGGCAGTGGCCATTGGCCCAGTCGCTGAAGTCATCAAACTGGGCCACCGACGGCATCTTGGAGTCGTTGATGTCCCATTCCAGGGACACACGCGACTGGGTGGCCGGGGGACTAGGCACGGGCACTGGGACTGGGACTGGCACTGGCACTGGCATGGACATGGTTAGGCTGTTCAAGACCATCTTGTGTTTGTGTTTGTTTGTCTTAAAAGTTGAATCACTCGCGAGGGGTTTTCTGTATTGTTTTTCCTCTGTTTATTTTTCCAACAGTTTTTCTTTAAATATATTTTTCTTTCGCTTTCCTCTGGAGCGACGCGTCCGTTCGCATCGACTGCGCAAGGCTGACTAACTGGGCCCGCTCTGCGCAGCGCAGTTAAGTTGCCGGCGAGCGAAGCGGCAAGGCGAGGGTTGCTTCCAGCGGCCCTGCCATTGGCTAGCCTTTATCCGCTTTATCCGCACTCGAGCACTGGAAACTGGAAGTGTGTGGAGAGCAGGGAGACCTCGCTGGTGTGATTGGTAGCAACGGCAGCAGCCAGCAGCAGCTGCGAGTGGAACCTGGAACTGGAGCTGGAGAGCTGGAGAGCTGGTGCTGCCCTGCTCTAGCACCTGCGCTGGCAGCACGCGCTCCACTGGATAATTGGAGGATAAAAGAGAACCCCAGTTCCAACCCCCAGTCAAAGCTAATTAAGTTTGGAAAAAAGTTTACAAGGGAACTGGAATGGGGCCTGGTAATGGCTCTGGTAATGGTAATGGTAATGGGGACCTGGGCATGAGCCCCGCAATGGCTACACCTGGCCTCCGTCAACGGCAGATGCCACCAGAGGCCTATTTGCTCGCCTGGCTCTGCTCCTGGAGTTGGAGTTGGGACTCGGGCAGGGGAGGCACACAGAACAGGGATGGAGCTTGGATGGAGGGCAAACAAGAGCTCAAAAACAAAATGGGGCTCAGGGGGAGACAGAAGAGGTGACAGGAGAGGTTACTCCCTCAAAGGCAGGAACAGCAAACAATATGAAAAATAATTAAACACTAGAGTAGCTGCCTTTGAAACTCACTTTAAACTAAATAAATAGTATACTTTTTGTGCTAAAAGCTAAGATTTAATAATAAACTCTCAATAATACATATCATAATGATAATTTAACTTCTGTTAAATAAAGTTATAAACACTTACAAGCTATAACTTCTTCTCACGATCTCTAACTGGCGATAAAAAACTAAACGTTTCGCAAAAAAAGAAACCGAAATGCCGGGAGTCTGGGCTATCTCGGCCTAGAGATCGGAGATCGTAAAACAACAATTTAGCACGCAAAAAAGCAAAGTAAGGAATCCCGTTAAGGAAAACCAACCCCTCGCCAGAAACCCGGGCCATAACTCAGGCATATGAATGAGAATGAGAAGCTGCCAAGTTGGCCACGGCGATCTCGAGTCGGCGATAAGGGAAACAAACACAATCATTAAGAGGTTGCCGAAAGGGTGAGGCGGCTGGGGAAACTCCATAATTTTCACACTTCCTCGTAGGCCCAGAGCCATGCAATTATGACACGAACTGTGAGCGAGCAACCCGCGGCGCCTTTCTGGCAAGGAGTCGAAAGAGTCTACAAGGAGCCCAGGAGCACAGCCGAGGTGCCGATGTGCCGAGGATCGTAGCACGCGATAGCGAGCTCAAAGGATTACAATGGCCAAGGGGACTCGAGGGGCGTTGACACGGAAGAAAGTCATGACGGTGCATATTATGAGGCCGCCGGATAAGGACATCTCTCCTACCTGGCCTGGGACTCGGAGCTCGACTCCTGCTTCCTATCCTCGCCTGCCAGGTGGGTGTGTCCCCTTAATGATGCCCGGAATGAACTGCTCCGCTTCAATTACGCGAGATCACTTTCCAATCAAATTTATTTGACACTCTCCCAGCGGGCGAAGAACTCTTTCCTCCCTCTCCAGTCCCTGGCTATAAAATCTAACCAGAAATTACGCATAAATGTCATCGTAAATTCGGCTGTGGTCGTGGGAAGTTACGCCCCTTGGCCTATAGATAGATATAGTTACAGCAGGCTGCGGCCTGAAGGGATTTGGCCAGGGATTAGTGGACTGTCATACATATGGCCAGGGCCCTGGGACAATGTGTGGTTGATAAAGAGATTTGGTTAGTAAAGAGCTCTGAGAACGAGTCTAAAGATATTTTAATTAATAATAAAACTAATATAATAAAGTTTAAGTAATAAGTAACTCAAATGCATGCTTAGGATACTTATAAACCAATTGGAAAAGTAAAACTTGGTCTTAGAATTAATTAAAATAATATTTGTAACTCAGTTTGGAACTCTAGACTATTAATATCCATTTTATTACAAACCCTTTATAACATATAATAAAATACCCAAGCGTTAAACTTAGGAGACTTATAAACAAATTAGAAAAGCAAAACTTTTTCTTAAAATTAATTAATATAAATTAGTTACTCAGTTCGGCAGTTTCGACTATTAGTATTTACTTTATAACAAACCTTTTATAACATATAATAAAATACCCAAGCCTCAAACATACATTTCAAATGAAACTATTCTTGAATTTCTATTAGTCATTTAACTCAAAAGCTTGCAAAAAATGTCTTAGAATAATTTAATTTAATATTAGTAACTTAGCTTGGAAGTCTAGGTTATTAGTATTTGTTTAATAACCAACCTTTTATAAGCTATTAGTATCTATTTTATAACAAACCTTTTACAACATATAATAATATACCCAAGCCTCAAAAATACATTTCAAATTAAACTATTTTTGAATTTCTATTAGTTATTTACCTCAGTCTTTGAATAATTTAATTTAATATTAGTAACTTAGCTTGGAAGTCTAGGTTATTAGTATTTGTTTAATAACCAACCTTTTAGAAGCTATTAGTATCTATTTTATAACAAACCTTTTGCAACATATAATAATATACCCAAGCCTCAATTAAACTACTTTTGAATTTCTATTACTCATTTATTCGGCTTAATGAACCTCAATGATTACTTACCCTTATTGCCTGACCCAGGCATTTCCCTCTTGGAATGTTGCTTTACATAATATAATAATAATAACAATGTGGCTTTGGGGTAAACTTTCCAATGGCGGCTCTCAAGACTGGTAGTCATCGATCTGTCAGATCATTATGCCGCTGAGTTCCACAGTGCAACCCCCTATAGCCGCCGGAAATAAAGAAAGTTTTCCGCTTTCCCTCGGTCGGAAGCTTATCGGCCGTGGCAGATCTCCGTACAAACAATTCGCAGCTAATTAAGTGGAACTTTACCCAGAGTTTCGGCTATAGGAAAAGTCAACTCTGGGCTGCGGCAATTAAAACCGCACTCGGGTATATAGGATAGGAAATCATTCAATTGGCAACTAACGACTAATGCCAGATCCCAGCCAGCCGATAGGCCTCGATGGGATAAATGATTTAAAGCAAGTCTCATAATTTCTCATTGTTCAACTGGCATTTCCACAAACTGATAAATGAAACCGAAAACATAAACGACAACACACCAAGGCAGAGATCGAGTCGGGGCGATAATAGAGCCGAATACCTTTCACACTCCGCATGGGGCCCAGGAAAAGCCAGATCCCCGATCGCCCATCGCCGGTCCTTGGTGGCATATATATGGGAATTGGAAAATTGAAATGTTAGAGGGAATGCCTGGACAAGTGATCCTGCTAAGTAGCTTGGCTCACTAATCTGTCCAAACACTGGCCCAGCTCTGGGGTCAGATGAGTTGAGCCCAGGTCGAGGTCAGGTGTGTTTGTGTTCCCTTAATGGGCTTACATCGAGGGAATATTTATTTTCACACTGACCCATTGTCCCTGGCGTTTTTCCCTTCAATTGCCCATGAGAAGGATTACAAGCCGAATGCATATTTTCATATTTTCCCACGTTTAATAAATATATTCTATTTAAAACCAAATTTCCTTTAAAATTCCTGCTCTTGCTTATTATTTGCATTTGTTTTGTGTTTTTGGCATTGGATTACATCATATTTACTGGGCTATTCTCCCACAATCCTCCGAGAGATGCCCGCATTCCTGGTTCTAATCCTGCCAGGATGGTCTCGATTGTTCCGAAGCGCGTGGCATTTGGTGGTTCTAAAAGAGTTCCCCAGAACAGCAGACAAATATTTATCGAATTTGTAATTTGTAAAAAAGAGGCCCCATAAATTGTAGAAAAGAAAACAGGATCGACGTCTCTTCACATCGTAAAAAATACACAAGATTTTCCACACTTGCCGGCGGCCACAAAGCGATTCGCGCTACGCAATAAAATCTAATTAGTAAACTAAGAGTTCGCTGTCTCTCAAAGGAATTAAAAACAATAAACCCCAGCCAAGCCGAAACTGTGAAATTTCAGGTACTTCACGGGTAAAAAACACGACGATTCGACATGGCGAGGACACTTCAGGCCAAACAAAGACGCCCAGACAAAGGACACACGTACGGGGACACAGGGACACCCCTCTTTGTGTACTTTAAAATAATAAAAAACCACCCCATCCACCCGAAGATCTAACGCTGCTTACTCAAGCGAAAAAGCGAATCGAGCAGCAGTCAAATTGTAAAATTTGAGCAATTTTAAAAAATCAAATGGCACATAAAGTGGCAAGTTCCTCGCTCTCTCGCAGGACTCGCTGGCAGGCTGGCCGTGCGCCGCGTGTCGAATCCTGTCAATACTTCCGGTGTGTCTAATGACAAACGCATGTTTACACGAGTGCGAACACATCCGGTTGGAGTAAGTCGCTCCTTTTCGCAACTGATTGCGGAGGCCGGGCCTCCGCGAATATTTCACGGACATCAAGGACCTGGCATCCGCGCAGGCAGACGGCAATTAAATGGATTTACTCAAGCGTTTGCCTTTATTTGATGCGGCAATTTATAAATGATGGGCGCGATCTGTCGATGGGGTTGCCTGGACGGATGATAAACGATCCTGTGGTGCTGTAAATGTTTAAAGTCCTTAAATGAATTTAGGAAACTCAATTTACCAAAAGAGAAGTCACAGTCCTGTATAGATATATACTTATAAAATGTTTAAAGTCCTTAAATGAATTTAGGAAACTCAATTTACCAAAAGAGAAGTCACAGTCCCCTGTATAGATATATACATAGACCTGGCAGATTTTTGTTTGATATTTTATTGGAAGTAATCTCTTCCTATCTATCCTATACTATACCTATCTAGGCATCCCTGCTTAATAGGTATTTCTTACAAAGAGTGGAGAAACCAACAACCTGAGCTTAAGATTCCCCTGGAAGTAATCTCTTTTATTGCTACATTCCTGCTTAATGATTAAACTAAGGACTAGAACTTAATTTCTTTAGAAAGTAATTCCCTTTCGTGCTCAAAGATGACACAAGGTTTCCATGTCTGGGCTTAGTAATCTCTTTTTTGGTAAAAGATCACCCAGGGTGCCAACGTCTGGGCATCACTGCTTAATAGTTATTTAACACAGCCCGGGAAGAAGCCAACGACCCGAGCTATTGTCACTCCATTTACACACAACTGCAGTCGTTGCCCAAATAGTTTATTCAACTGCATTTGAATGTCAATTAGCCTAAATTGCTAGTTTTGACTTACAGCGGACGATGGCCGTTAACACGCCATGGCAATCCGGCAATTGAGGGGCAGCCAGGAGGATCCATAACATCAACACCAGAGGCGAGTGCATTCACCTCGGGATCGAGAGAGAGTATCTGAAAGATACACATTCGAACTGATGCCCGGCTTCCGTCGCACTCAATTTAATTTAATCAAATTTTCGACTGCCGAGGGTTCGCGGCTCTACAACTATTTTCGGGGTGCCATTGCCGCCGCTCTCTTGTAATTATTAATAATATTTTCAGCCCGACTCTGGGCTGTTGTGTGTGCACATAAAACGCATCCATAAACAAAATGGCTGCAAAGTTGTTTATTCAGATCGCGGCACATAACTTCAATTAATCTCAATTAAGTGGCAAATATTCCGAGCTCCGTGCCGAGTCTATGGAAACTTTCGTTTAGGGTTCACTTAGCCCTTTTTCGAGTTTCCAGCTCACTCCGATTGGGGGTAGAGCCAGTGCCCCTGAATACCAATTGAGGGTTTGCCCCAGGCCCCGGGCACATCAATTCTTATTGTAAAACCCAAAAATTGGAGAGGAGTAGGAGTTCTGTGCTCTGAAGTGGCCAGTTTATGGCCATGTTAAAGCCATAAAAAACGTTGTTAATTGTTTGGGAGTATGGGGTTCTTATTAAGGGAAAGTTATGGAAGTTTGTCGATTATTATTTTTGTAAATATTTAAATTTAACAACTGCTTGCATATACCCTCGAATTTACTTATATTATTCTCTAGAATTAAGTCACATCCCTTTTCCAATGAATACTCTTTTTTTTAATAACAAATAACCCCTTTGATTGGACCACTCTAAACAATTATTAGAAATTAGAGCCTATTTACCAAACAATCGCTGAGCAATGGTGTGAAACCGAACTCGAAATGGGGAAGTTCTGGAAGCAGGAGACCCTCTCCTCAGGACCCTCGTCTGGAACAAATAAGACGTCACGCTCCTTACAATGCCACAAAGGTTTCTGGAGAGGAGCGCGAGAGCTACCCCTTGCAGGAGTACTCCTTGAAGGCTTTTTGTTATTTGTTTCACATTCGTGGCATTTGCTCACTTGAGGAAGGCCCAGGACGGCACCGATCTCCCCGAACTTCAGCCTCTCCGTATTGATTACGACCAGAATGTGTTCCGATTAGAGCCAGCAAGATGTTATAAGTGCATATGGCAAGCCGGGACTCGGCCTCGGCACTTTTGTGCTCAAATTATCGCATTATACTCATATGTTCGGTGCCCTCGGGTATGCAAAGCACATATCGGCGATATTGGTCTATTGTTCCGGCTATCAGTTATGCAAAATGCCGGGTACCCTCTGGCCCCTTTTGTCCTTTGTCGGATTGCGATAATTTCCATCTTTAAATATTCATTACAAGGCGAGGCCACTGGGTCGGGGTTTCCCTATCGCTTTGATTGATTACTCAAGTGGTTTATCGTGTGTTTCCTTGGGTTTTCTCTCGGCTTTGTTCTCAAATGGTAAATGGGACTTGGACTTGGATTTGGATTGGGACTCAGCGAGGGGCGTGGTGTTCCTTTCATGCTCCTGGAGCGGAGCAAGGAGGCCTGCATGTCGGTCACTTGAGAGATTGCCACAGTTGCCATTCAGTTGTCATCTAATAGCCAAGAGCCAGAGCCAGTTATTATTAAAATATATATTGCGAATTTGCATGGCTGAGCACGGCTGGTTTTTCTAGTGGTCTTCGAGGCAGCTGCAGGGGAAATTTCGCAACAATTGCGGCATTCATGAAATCGATCTTCTAATTTCCTTTTTGGGGCAGTGCCAGGAGTACCTCCAGACCTCCAAGGGCGTGACCTCAGCCAAGTAGCCGGAAAGATCTCTCGGTTTTGAGGCAGATTAAGAAATCGATATGGTAGGGAAATCGAATGACTTTCCTTGGAGTTTTTCTTGTTAAACTGTCACCTATTATAAGTTCAGAGATTGAACTCGAACGTATATACCTTTTAAGTAATAACATTCAAAGAAGAGAGTCCTACAAGCTATGCTCTTTAGTATAGAAGGTATAAGTTATAAGGTTTAACTCAATAAATATATTAACTTTTGAATTAGCAGCAGTGTAAAGACTTGTTATCCAGAAGCTCTAGGCCTTGAACTCCCACGTTCTCTTATAATATGATCCGAATCTGATAGATTTCCTCACTTAACCCCACAACAACATCTGCTGACGATGCGTGAGAAATTTCAACATGTCTGGGCATCCCCGGCGACGTCATCAAGCCACAGGAAGCTGCAGCAGCCTGCCGCAAACCGAGAACACAAAGAACCCCCCTCGGGCTTCCGCGATGTCTGTCAAGAGGCCACTCATATATTTGCAACATCTCGAGTGGCTCCGTCTCCGCCGATCCCGTGGTGCTGCGGTGTGCACATGCGCACTCAAGTGTCCGGAATGGTGAGCAGAGCTGAGCTCCTCTGGAGTTGCAGCAGATTGTCGCAATTTCGTAGCCAGTTTGAGCGGCGATGTGTGAAAATTGTTATAATAATAATTGTTAGCTGGATGGGGTTGCTCTCTGAAATATATTAATATTCATTGCTGCTTAGATGTGAAGATCATCTACGGACTTCCTGTGACAATTAAAAGCGGTTGCAATTAAGGGAATTTACTCCATTGTGGGATTTCCTTCGCCGCCATCATTTTGGGCCGAAAAGGAGATCTCCCAGAGCTCGGGTAATTACCACTCGGGTCTGTGTGTGTCAATCAGCGCACTGCTGAGGCAGATCGTCGTGGGTAATTTTAATTGAATATTACAAGAGGGATGTGTGCCTTAATAAGGAAATCAATTTAAATCTCAGTGGCGCAGAGTGGCCATGAGAAAACTAGAGTCGAAACTCTAAAAAATCTGCGGGCGTAGGATGCGATCCCCTGCAAATCAGGGTGATGTGTCTGGCCTGAACCCAAATCCGAATGAAGCAATAAGTCTCAATTGAATTTGGAGTTTCGGCAATTAAAGCACAAGGTCATGGCTGTGAGCTGCCAGCGATTGAATAGTTTGGCCTAATCTGGTGTTTATTTTTAGTGACCAACCAAGAAGGCTAAAGGCTAATCTTGCTCTCTTGGCCTTATCGATCAAGTATACCTCCGCCAAGTGGTGTCCGAGATAGAGACCCAGGCGAACCGTGCGAAACCTGCAGTCACGGTTCCTCGGAGAGACTGGTAACATGCGGGTGCGCACCACCGAAAAGGGGAAATCTAATCAAACTATTGCGAAAACTGAGGCGAAGGCTGAGAACCAATTTTCACAGGGTTATAACCGCTTGGTAAGATTATAAATACAGATCTCCAGCTTATAATAAATGTATATATTACTCCCTAGAATATAAACCCAAAATGCGCCACATATATTTAACTATCTCCGCCTTGCTGCTAGTCTCTGGGAGTTTCGCTGAAGATCCTGTCGTGCAGCTGTCCTTGGGCAAAGTCCAGGGCACTACCATACAGAGCTTCCAGGGAAACACTATATACGCCTTCAGGGGCATACGATATGCCCAGGCTCCTGTAGGCCCCCTCAGGTTCTCTAAACCAGTACCCGAAGCCAGCTGGGGTGACGAGGTGCTCAAGGCCACGACCGACTCCCTCGTATGTCCACAGCCGGGATTAACTGTGTTCATGAGTGAGGATTGCCTGAAGATTAATGTGTTCACCAAGAGCCTTGAAGGACGACTGCCCGTGATCGTGTACATACACGGCGGAGCCAATATCCTGGGCAGTGGCCACAGTATCTACGAGGCCGGGCCTCAGTACTTACTCGACCAGGAAGTGGTTTTCGTGGCCTTCAACTATCGCCTGGGAGCTCTGGGATTCCTCAGTCCGAACAGCAGCGAGACGAGGGGGAACTTTGGCTACCTCGACCAAGTGATGGCCCTGCAATGGGTCAGGGATCACATAGCCCACTTTGGCGGGGATCCCGATGTGGTGACCCTGCTGGGCCTGAGTGCGGGCTCCATGGCAGTGAGCCTCCACCTGGCCTCGCCCCTGTCCGCCGGCCTCTTTCATCGGGCCATCCTGATGAGCGGCTCGGCCACCAACCACTATGCCATAGACAATCTCTTCTGGACACGCAAGCTGGCCAGGGAACTGGGCTGTCCCATGTACGATCCCGCGGACGTGGTGGAGTGCCTGCGCAATGAGAGCTGGACAGACATCGTGGCTACCTGCAAGGCTTGGGAAACGCATCAGTTTGTGAACATGAAGTGGAACTACGAGATCGATGGGGAGTTCCTGCCCCGGCATCCCACGGAACTCATCGAGGAGGGCAGCTTCAATCGGGTTCCATTGCTGGTCAGTTACACGGCCAACGAGATGGATTACACGGCATATGGTGAGTTAATCCTGGTGAAAATCTGTTAATTAATGTTATATCTCCCAAGTTCATCTGGGGAACGAGCCCCTCCTGCACGATCTTGGCTCGAGCTTTGTGGAGTATGCGCCGGAGCTCTTCCTCTACCGGCCAGACAACCACATAAGCCAGCGCCTCAAGGAGTTCTACCTGGGGGAGAATGTAACCAGGATTTCCGCCGAGAACATTCAGAGATTCGGCGAGATCGTCTCCGATGCCATCATAGGCCATGGAGTCCATCGCCTGGTTGACCTGGCCAGACACTTCACACCCGTCTTCCACATGCGCACGGACTACGTGGGAGAGCGTAGCGTCTTTGCTGCCTTGGATGAGAACAAGAAGCCCTTGGGAGTGGGCCACGCTGATGATCTGCAGTATGTCCTGTCAGGTCTCTGGTATGGCACTGTGTTTCCCGCAGGACATCCTGATGTATTTATGATGCAGCGATTCACCAGCTGGTTTGCCCACTTTGCCCAAACGGGGTGAGTCCTACATAGATTTTATGACATATCTATAAGAATATATGAAGAATATATATTTCTTTTTAAGGACTCCCCTGAACAGCACGGCTAACTGGCCGCCCTGCAACTCCACGGACCTGAAGATGCTCTTCAACGGGGCGGAGACCCAGGTGGGCTCGCCCGGCTACTTCGATCGCTATGACCTCTGGGACGAACTGTTTCCCACGCCGCCCCGGAGCGGAGCCGCTGCCTGGCCAGCCTCCAGCCTGGCGGCACTGGTGGCCACTGGTGTGGCCCGGCGGCTGATGGGGATATTAATGTAGCAATTAGGTGTGGAAAAAGCTTATCAATAGGCCGTTTAGATTAGGCTAATGACGTTCGACGCTGGACGGTCGACGCTCGTGGCTAGCTGGAGTGCAACTATTTACTTTGATTAATTAATCAACAAAGGCGTGAGATTTTTCTGGGCTCTGCTCTTGGGGGCAATTAGTCTCTGCTAAGAGGCAGCTTAAATACACATTAATTTGTCTTTAAATGTATCTGGCTCTGACCTTTTTGGGGGCGCTTTGAATTATTGTAATTGTCGGGTTTTGCGCTCATGTAAGAGCCGCTCCTGGTTCCACCCTCTCTGGCTCCTGCTACTCCCCCAGGGAGATCCTGGAACTTATCCCCTTACACAAATGCGCTGCTATTGACATTTACGATTTGCTCTTGCGTGAAAATGCCAAACAATGCGTTGATGGGATACAAAAGGATTATCGCCCCCTCTGTGCTGGGGGTTGAGTAGCCAGGAGTCTGTCATGATGGGGCCTTAATAATCAGTTGTCAGTGGTGTTTAATTTGTGATTGTGCTTAAATTTACACGAATTTAAAGGCCACTCATTTGGCCTAACCCATCGCTGACCACAAAGGACGCACACTGGTCCCAACTTGGGCCAAAGAAAATATGGAAAATTAACTTGTTAGCTCTGTCTGGGTCCTCGGGAAATATGAGGGGCCAAGGCAAACACTACGCATTGTATCCTGTATTCCCTTTTGGGACACACAACCCACAAAAAGGTGGGCAAGTCAACTTGACAGAGTCCCATGACATGACTTGACAGAGCCAGAAGATTTGCAAATTTTAATTAAACTTCCCTTTCAATATTGACACACAAAGTGATCGAAAAATCCCTAACACCTTTCGTCCTGCCTCCTGCCTCCTGGAGGCAGCTGGAAAAGAGTTGAACATGGATATCGAGTGGCTTTTGTGACTCAATTACAATAAGTCTATTAAACTTGTGTCTGCGGCTTGTCTAGACAGCGACCCCGATCAGTCACAATGTCTCCTGCCTAGGACTCGGCCCGAGTCCTGGCTGTGAGCCTCGAGCGCGTGCCCCTTTTGACTCCGGCTGGGCTCATTGTGAGAGGAGCGTCTAACACAACAGAGAACTGAACCCGGAGGTGAGGGCCTGTTCTCGAGACCATGATGATGCGAAGGTGTTCCAGCTGCCGCGTCTCGATTTCACTTTCGCTACGCCTGAGCCAGGGATTTCGAGGGAAAACCTGGTCCGATCGGGCCCCGGGTCCTTGCTCTTTTTGTGACGCATCATCATCGGCGAGCATCCCCCTCGGGCACCTCGCGTTGCGGGTTTGATTACGTTTTTATTGAGTTCACAAAAGGAGTAAACAGTTTTGAAGTAGCGCCAAGGATCGAATGCTTTATGGGCTTGTCAGTTGTCTGCTGGCCCGTTTATGCGTTCTGTCAACATATCGGATTACGCCCATAATCGCTAATGACAATACAAATTGAGGGAAGTGGGCAAGGATTCGATTCCCTCGGAGAGTGGATAGTGGATAGTGCAGAGCGCTTTGTTATATGTATTTTCTGGGAAGATCCAGGAAGAATGTCCTCTCATCCAGGGGCCTGCAATCGAAGCCGAAGTCCGATTGATTGGTATTCGTGGAAGGACCTGCTTGGCCAAAGCTTTGATCACAAAGGATAGGACTGAGATACCTTTTCCCAGCACAACTCCATTAACCATTAATTTCCCCAAGCCAGGCTGGCGCCTAGGACTGACTACCTTTCCTTCTGACAGCTACCCAGTCCCTATCCTGGGGTTAATTACATATTTATACAAATCCGAGTCCCAATTGCTGTGATTAATGGCTGCTGCTTTCCCCGCACTTGCAGCCGACTTCAAAGGACACTCGTATCTGGTTTGTTTTGGGTGAAAGTGTTCACATCAAACGGCCTTTAAATTAATTGTTTTCCCTCGTACCACGTTTTAGTTTTTTGGGGGAACGAGGCACAACTTGATTATTCGATAAAACGACTCACATATGAGCTGTCCCTGTCCCCATTGTCTGGCTGTCTGTCCCAGGCTACTCCAAGTTCCCAACTGGTTCCAAGTTGTGTGTGCGTGTGTGGTCGAGTGTCTTTTGTTGTTCGCTGCGATATCGCAGTCGCTTTTGTCTGAAGGTTCGGCCCAGGAACACACATAATTATGCATGTTTTTCGGGGCTCTGAGTTAATAGAATTGTTCGGAGGACCACCCTCGCTCCAGAACACGATTTATGATAACCCAAGTCAGAGTGATCTCCCCCTCTAGGAGGTATTATGGCTACCCACAAATCAATCGAGTGCTACACCCACTTCCGCGGCAGATTGCCATCTTTTGCACCCAATTCAAAGGACATAAAAAGCGCAAATAGTCGCAGTCATTACAAGCGCGTTAAGTGCCGCCGCCTCGTCCTGTGCCAATATTTGTGTGCAGTTTTCCGATACCCCCAGTCCTGTGTCACCCCCTTGGTCCTGCCCTCTAATCCTGGACCGACGCCCGTTGTCAGATGTGATTATTAATGTGCTTTAAATAATGAAAGCGAAACAACACCCGAGAGCGGCACCCTCAACAACCGACCGACCTGAAATCACTGAGCCCTCCAACAACGTATGCTAGTTGTCACGAGGGTGCGAGGACTCGGCTTCCAGATCCCAGGTCCTAGGTCCCAGGTCCCAGTGCCAGAAGGACCAACTAATGAGTGTAAACAACGGATGGATGCCGGAAAAAATACAGCAAACAAACTGCCACAAACTGTTTGATTTGTCGCTTAGGACTAATGAAACCAAACATTAGCGTGCCCAGGACGCGACGAGGACGAGGACCGAGTCCTGAGTCCTGAGTGGGCTCGGGGGTTGCCTCTGCGGATTGTTGCAATTTTTTTTAAAGGGATGCTGCTACAGGGCTAGAGTGTGCACTGAAAGAAAGACCAGGGAGGGAAATATTTAAGCAAACTGTTTCTACTTTTTCTTCACTTTTTAGGTCGAAGGCTGTCTTTGGGCGTAAATAACTTTACTGTTTATAATTCATAAATATAAACATGCACGGATTATTCTTTAATTTTGTTTGTATTTATTATTATTATTTATTTAACTTTATTTGAAGGTACCCATACCTCGCTATACGGCACTTCGCTATAACGGCCCTTCAATCTCGAGACCTTTTTGAGAATATTTTATAACTTTATTTGTATTATAGAAGGCACTCTGCTACCTCGCTATACGGCAGCTATAATACCGCATTTCGATATAACGGCCCTCTTCAATCTCGAAACGTTTTCGTTTTACGGCCTAGAATGTTTCGCTATAACGGCAAAAACAACGTTCTTACGATGTCGATAGAATTGATTTATTATACAACTTCTCGTTTTGCCAAGTTTCTTAAAACGTATCTATGCCTCTAAGCGAAGTATCTTTATATTCCCTTTTCAATGCGTTTTTTAGTAATTTTTTGGAGCAGTGTAGAGCGCCGACTGTTTACCCTGGCAATGGGTTCCTGTAAGTTGATTACGTGGTTGACGTTGACACTGAACTACAATATGAGGGCACGGAATGCGACTGCTTCTGTGGCAGCTGTCTTCACGTGAACTGCAGTCTGGGATGCGACTCTTCTGCTCATCACCTTGCGGCACCTTCCGGTGGAGAGCTACGTGCTCGTACTAGCTAATGCTCCTCCTCGCTGGCCACCTGAGTGGCTTGGGAGTGGGCTAAATATAGCGCCAGTCAGGGGTCAGAGGAGCTAGGGTCGAAGCTCGGCTCGGGGAGGTGGAGTGTGGCGAGTGGAGTGTCTGGTAACTGGCAAGCAGCTCGTGGGAAACTCTTTCGAACGGCATGCGGGTGTGGTTTTCCTTCTGCGAGTGTGTTTTGGCCACAATTAATGAAATCGTATTTGTGCTACAATTTCGGTGAGTGATTAATAGTGCGCGGAGTCTGGGAAATGGAAATAATAATGCTTTTGGGGCGCCTCAGGCGCATCTTGATGCACTTGTTCTAATGGATTCAAGGGCCAGGTATGTGTGTGTATGTGTTATTGAGCAATTAGTTAAACGATCCACTAAACCGTTGACAGTGTGGTCAGGGGGACCGGGGATCCTCAACATCAATCAGAGGCAACTTTCACATGGACAGAACCCAATTTGTCATCGATTAGTTGGTTTGGTTGAAAGAAGCACCAGTAGAATTTCTGACAAGCTCATTAAACTTTTCACGATTTTTCCAGGAAAGCAGGCGCCGAAGCAAATAACTCGAGGGCTTGGAAGGCTCTTCAGACTTGAGGTACATCCTCCCTCCCATTAGGCCATTCGGAATCCACCCCTCTCTGTCTCTGCAACTCTGCAACTCGATCCATCATCTCCAGCCTCGAAAGCTGCATAAAAGTAAAACTATTATTGAAACCCGATGCCGCGATGACAACAGACAACAAAACGATGTTTCCTATATCTCTCATATATGGGGGAGGCTGAGTCCCTGACTCCCTGACTCCCTGACTCACTGACTCACTGACGGATCAGCGTGAGATCATCAAATGGGGATGACTCCGAGTTGGTTGGACGCAGCTTGCGATCGGCACGCGACTCCTTGAAGCTGCCACTCCAGAGCTGTTTTCCAATAAGCGGCGCCGCAGGATCATGACAGTTATTAAAAACGCTGAACAGGATATGCCCAGTCCCCACCCCGCGTGCCTGCTAATGGTTTTCTCGCCAGCTTATCAGCATATTTCCATCGTCCGCTGACGGATCGCCCACGAGCCGCACGCAATTGTCTGTTAAATGCTTTTCACTCTTCGGAGTTTTCCATTTTCCAATGCTAATAGTTCAGGGAAAAGTCGGGCACGCACCATAAACTCGGATAATGCCAGCACTCGGCGCATGCCCAGAGTTTTCCTATCAGAAGCGGAGCTTCTCTATAGCCTATGTGGGTGTTTTTCCGGAGTAGAGTTTTCCAAGGCACATGCCCATGCAGGCTGCGGTGTGGAAGTATTTAAGGTATTTATTTTAAGCACTTTCAAGCTTAGATAAAGTAATTTTCTATGCTTAATATATATTTATATATGAAAAAAATATGTACAAGTGAAGCATTAAATTCCTAGAACTAGCTAGTAACTAATTTAATAATATTTCCATCTTACACCTTCGATTTCCTAGCACCACCATCACTGGTCATCGGTGGAAATATGTCAATGCCTCTTCCATTCGCCGAACTTAACCCAATAAATGCCTGGCATAGCTTAGCCTTTCGGCCAAAACACAGGCTGTGTGCCGGCCGAGTGACTCATAAATTGTGGCTAGCAATGCACATTATCCATCGCCGAGGCTGAGACTGAGGCTGAGGAGAAAAGAGTCAAGAGTCGCAGATCGGTGGACACTTTCTGGATGCAATGTTGCTCGTTCCTGTTGCAACTTCAGCTGCTGCTGCTGCTGCTGCCTCTGCTGCTGTCGTTGTTGTTGTTATTTATGAGTTTTGTGATGTTTGTGCAAATTTTTCTATGTAAGAGACAGCAACAACAAAGGCACTGAGAACAAAAAGTCGGGTTATGTTAAAAATAATTTAATAAAAATTTACATTCATGTTAATGCTTACAAAATATAGTTTTGGTTTGCCAAACATTAATAACAAAGGATAGCTTTGATGTAAAATTGTGTTCTATACTGTTGGTTTAAAAATATGTGAGATTATAATTCCCAAGTTCATATTCCAAGGATGTATAGTAAAAGTAATATTTTTATGTACGATTTTTTCTGGGTAAAATCCCTTACATATTTAATACATTTATAATAATCGGTATAAATAGTTTTCTACATTTTTGTTAAAGAGATTTCTTCCTTAATTTTATTTTAAACTAAATAAATCCTTGCTTATAACTCCCAAGTTTTTATTCCTCTTCTTAGGTTTAATGGGAATACATTTATTTCTAAATTTTTCATCAAGCGAGTTCTTCCTTTACTCTTTTCTTTAATTTAAAAATCAATGATTAAAATAAAATTAAAATAAAATAATTGCCAATAAAATAATTTCCAAGTGAACACTAAAAACATGCTTAGTAATAATAATGTATAAAAATTAATAATACAAGATCCTTAATAAAATGAAATAATGCTTCTTCCCAATTCTCGGAATTAAACTGAAGAGATTTCTAACCAAATGTATATTTCAACCAATTCTATTACAATTTTTTCTTAAATTTCTACATTTCATTCCCCTTTTTCTCCTTGTGTAGAACTGGAGATTCGCGACCGGATCGCCTTTGTTTCAGCCTCTCAGCGCAGCTTCGAACTGTGTCTCTTGGCCTTATCGCGCGTCAATTGCCAGACAACTTCATTGCCGGCCTCAGAGCTCAGAGCTCCGAGAGATTCCTGGGCAGCGATGTTGACAGCAGGAGTTCCAAGCACGCGTCTGGCTGGCCAGGGAAGCCACAGAGGTGGAAATGCCACTTCTGCGGTTCGGTTCGATGGGAGTCTATGTCTTCATCCGCATCCCCATCCTGGCAATCTAATTACATTTTGTGGGCAAGCAAGCGAGTTCGGCTGAGCCGCTCTTTGAGCGATTTCCATCAGTCAATAAAACCCGGCCTCCTCGAGGCGGCAGTCGCAGCGGGACAGGCAGACACCTCGGGCCACGGACTCCATCTGATATGATCCGGACCCTGGGGGCTCTGGGACCTGGATTGGGCCTAGGATGGGGACTCCTCCGAGCTGGGAGCGAGGCTCTCACAACTTTATTTGCGCGTTGGCAGTTCGCGGAAATCGAAATCTGTGGCCTCTTGTCCAAATATTTCGCTGGAAATTGGAATGCCAGAGCGATTCGAATCCCAATCCCAATCCCCCGGGGAAAACTTTCCCTCCTTCCACCTATATATATATATATTTATTTTTCCATTTTTGCATTCAACAAATTATGGCAACATATGCTGATCTCCTTCTGGGCCCGCTGACAAGCGAGACAATTAAAACTAAAGTGGAAACGATCAAAGTGAGCAACCCCGGACATGCATTGATCTATTGTCGGAGATACCTTTGCCACAATTTGCATAAACTAATATATTAAAAATTCTCCAACTGGTGGTGGGATCACCCCCGCAGGATCAGGACCCTAGCGTGACTCATGACAGGCCTCTCGATTGCCAATTGGGAGGATGATGTGATAGATGGGCGATGGGTGGTTGGTTGGACTCGGAGCGTCATGTGTTGGCCTCTATGCTAATGACCAGGGCCAGGACACGAGCCACTCGAATTGGACAACTCCTCCCCCGCTCGTCCTCGCTTCTGACATTGTCATGCTCTGGAGCGTAACCAAACTCCGATAAGAGCAATAAAAACGGAAATACATTTGTGCGCGACCCACTAACAACAACGCAAAGTGGATGAGGAGGCTACTGCGAGCCACACACCACAGCACAGCTCGGCACAGATGTGCGGTGACGGCAACAGTCGAGGCTTCTGCGGAGGTGGTCTACACTGGGGGAAAATGTGTGCAGTATTTTAGCCCTAAATATGGTACGCCTAGGAAGGACTCGAAGATATGCTTGTAAATGGGACAAGAGCCAGAGTGGAATATAGTATATATTAATATTTTAAATTTGTATTGGAGAATAGTAAATATTAAGAAAATGTTATAATAATGTTATATATAAATATGGATACTATATTTATATTTATTTTTATTTATATCATGGAGAAATTCCCAGTTAATTAAAATATGTGGTGAGAGATTTACCATAAAGTAAAAGTAAAGTAAAAGAATAATTCCTGGAGGAATGAGTATACTTACTATCTTAAGAGAGGTAGATATTAATTTTAAATATTATTATTTAAGAACTCAAAAAGATTTATATTTCATATTAAAATAATTTTACTAATTTAGTTTTATCATGGAGAAAATCCTTAGTTAACATATATCTGTGGTCCAAGTTTTGCAAGTTAAAATTAAATACTGGAGAAATGAATTTACTCCCTTTCTTAAGTTTACTTTAAACATTATTTTGGCTGATTTTCTGCTTTAGGAAATTTCCTGCACGTAGTTTCTTATATTATTATTATTATTTACTTTTTATTTTAACAAAATATATAAATATATTCAATGAGAAAAGCGTCTTACATAAATTACCTGGTATTGTATATGAAGATAATATTTATTTATATTAATTAGCTTATTAAATGCTTCTTACATAACTTACTCTATTATATGTGGTATTTAAGAAAATATTTATTTTTTATATATATATTTAATGAATATTATATTCATTAACTACCGAAACCCCTAGGAACATGCATTTGTATTCCACAAATAAATATAATTCTACTATTCAAATATTCCTCAACCAGAAACGCCATGGAATTTCTCTCCGTGCCCAGACATGGCACGCGATCGGCGACAATCCATAATGCCCGACACGTAGGACCAGGGAGTTATCGGGTGCCGACTGTGGACTGTCGTATATATGTCGTATAATATATGCACCCACACAGCGATGACACGGAGACCCACAACACTCGCCCGGGGGAGGCTCATCATCAAATTGGAGAGCCGAGCCGAAAGTATGCCAATTGGCCCGACTGCCTGTCACTTGGCAACTGAATAGCAGCCGCAAAAAAAGGGGAAAAACAAAGGGCAGGGGAAATTAATATGCCAAGTGGCGTTTTTATTAAAAAAAAGTACAGTAGGACCCTCAAGCCTCCTTGGTCTGACGCCGCCAGTTGAGGGGGAAGAGGCGCTTCCAGATCTCATAACGCTCGGCATTGAGGTTCTCCTGCAGGGTGAGGTGCCGCCCAATGTCCAGGTAGTAGCGCTTCTTGAAGCTAAAAGGACGCCAGCGAATGTCCCTCAGGGCCAAGTCAGTGGGCTTATTGGGATCGCTGGAAATTTCAGACAATTAAAGATAAAACCCATCGGAGATCTGCTGGAAAGCCTACCCCTTGTAAGCAAAGGCGGAGAACATCCTGACCATGATGTCCACCATGCGGAACTCGTCATCCTCCTCGGTGAACATGCGGCTGATCGAGGGTTCCACAAAGAGGTACATCAGGTCATCGTGGTGCACCACTCCGTAGGGAGCATCTTCCGGAAAGTAGATGTGACTCCTGGCCCCCTGATACGAGAATCGATAGTAGTAGACCTTGGTGGACCTGGCGGCCAAGTGGACGAATCGATGGATGCCGAAGCCCGTCAGGGCATCCGAGTACATGTTGGACAGGGCATCCAGAGAGCGATTGGCATCGATGGGCAGCTCCTGGAAGTAGTGCTGCCTCAGCTCCTGGCTGATATTAGCCGCTCGAGGATCGCTGCCGTTGAACATAAAGAAGACGGGGGCCAGGGACTCAAAGTTCTCATTCAGGGCACTCAGCAGAGAAGGACTTTGCAGGATGGCTGTGGAGGATATATATCTGATAGTTCCATATAATCTTCGGGAGAGAAGGCCACTCACTCAGGGCAGGTCCCACAAACTCATCCTTGGTCATGCCCGTGATGATGGGCACCTTCATGAAGTCATCGTTCTGATAGCTCTTGATGGGATCCTCCAGCAGGAAGCGCTCCTGGCCAAAGTCCGGCTCTATGACAGGCTTCCACAGGATCAAGGGATTGTTCCGGTCGAACTCGAACATCTTGGGCAGGGTGTTGGCGTACTCCAGGTAGTGTTTCTGGGGATCAGGAATGGTTAGTAAATACAAGAGGAGTTCTCAATACACTCACCCCTCGCAGGCAGTCCACCATGTCGGTGGTGTTGTCCGTGTGGCAGTGGAGCAGGGTGGCCTGCTTGGTGGCCACATCCATCTGGTGCTCGGGCAGCGACCACTGGCCGGTGACAGCTCCACTCATCACGATGGCCCGGTGGAAGAGCCCCCTCGACATGGGCGAGACCATGTGCAGGGTCACTGCCATGGCCCCGGCTCCATAGCCCAGCAGCGTGATGGAGGTGGGATCCCCGCCGAAGCGCGATATGTGCAGCTTGACCCAGCGCAGGAGCTGCACCTGATCTTTGAGGCCCATGTTCCCGGGCGCCTCCTTGGTGCCCGTGGCCAGGAAGCCCAGCGAGCCCAGTCGGTAGTTGAAGGTGACCAGCACCAGGCGGCGGTCCATGAAGTACTGCGGTCCGGCGAAGTTCTTGCTCTGGCCGGACAGGGAGTAGAAGCCACCCGGATGGATGAACACGATCACGGGCCTCCGCACATTCGGCTGCGTCTCACTGGGCAGCTCCTTGGTGTAGATATTCACCCGCAGGCAGTCCTCGCTCACATCCCCGCTGAAGAGACCCAGCTGTGGACACTTGGGCCCGTCGAAGGTGGCGTCCAGGACGTCGAACCACTGCTCCACGGGCTCTGGTGGCTGGAAGCGCAGGCGATCCACCGGTGGCTTGGCGTAGGGTATTCCCCGAAAGGCGTAGAAGTTGCGACCCGACTGCGAGGGCAGTATGGTGCCTCGGATCTTGCCCAGGGCGGTGGTGATGACCAGGTCCGAGAGCTCCTTGTTGTTCCCAATGGGATCGTCCTCGTCGGGCACTACTTTCCCCAGGTCCTCGTCCTCACTGGCCTGGCCAGACAGCAGGCCCACGAAGAGCAAGAGAAATCCGCAGAGACGCCACATGGTCCACGCGAGACTGTGGAGGCTGGGGCCCCAGAACCCGGCTTTTATAGCCGCGCATTCTGGCTGGGATTATGTCACATAAAGTGCAGAAATTGATGCGATTCCCCCGGGACACTGACACTGACACTGGGCGTTGATCGCGAATGCGATCTCTTCCCATGTCCAAAGGCCTGGCAGTTGTTGGCTGTTGTAGTCCATAAATAACAGGAGACCACTTCCCACACACACCCATCTCGGTCTCGGCCTGGAGTTATCCCGGCGACCGGCCCACACGCTTATCGCCGCCGCTCCTGGAGTACTGGCCTGGTACTGGGCCTGCTCCAATTTTCCCACGTGAACTTGTTTGCGTGCTCGCGGATAATTAGATTAGGTGTGCGGCGGAACACCCTCCCGGGTCCCGGGTCCCGGGTCCTGGCTCCTTGCCGCTGACCCCGGCTTAACCTCACCGAAAAGCGATCCTTAAATGCCCGCTAATAGCGTTTAATGGTGAGCACAAAAGGTGCTCGCAAGTCATAAACTTTGGCGAGGACAACACACCCCTCGAAGGACCCTGAGACCCCTGAGACATCAGCGCCGTTGAAGTGTGTGTTGAGAGTCCTTTCCATTGTGCTCGTCTTCCTTTCGATCCAAATGTTTGCTTCCTTTCTTCCTTTCTTCCGCTTCTCCTGGCTCTTCTTCCTCGTCCTTAGGTCCTGTGTGTGCGGAGGATCAGACAAAGGCGTGCTAATTGGATTTATATTGGTCTCCGGCAGGAGAAGGGAAACGTTGGTAGTTGCTCCTGGCCCTGGCAGTGTGAAAATTCTTTGTTTTCCACTCTCTGAGGGGAGTAATCCAATAAATATGCTCCGATCTTCAATGGGAACCAACTCCTTGGGCAGGCAAACAAAGTATAATGATTGCAAGTGGTACTTCTATCATCCCCTGGTTACAAATATATAAGGGTCAGACCCTAACTAACTTATCTGGGTTCTTAGGGATTTTATTAGAGAAAGAAATTATATTAAGTTTGCTTAAAAAAGCATTAACAGGCTGAGAAAGAAAACATATAATAAAACTAAAGCTTGTTTTCTAGAACTGAGTCCTGACCTTTAGCTTATATAAGGATAAGACCTTAACTAACTTATCTGAGTTCTTAGGGATTTAATTAGAGAAAGAAATGTTATTTAGTTTTCTTAAAAAAACGTGTTAAGGATTGGAAACAAATATATATAATAAAACTAAATCTTGTTTTCCTAAAATTAATTTGTTTTTAGAACAGAGTCCTGAGCTTTATCTTTAACTTACTGTAGGGGCTAGGAACAACTCATAGACCACAAGGCACTCCTAGATGGCCACTGCAAATTGATGACTGCAGCTGAAGAAGATCTCCTCTGGGCCTCCTGCTCACGTAGAGGTGACATTGCTTAGTGATTCTGTGGTCGTTCTCCCCGAGCCTCGCATTACCAGGTAATTGTAACGTCAGGCGAGGCACGTTCCCGGCAGGTGGCAGCCAAGGTGGACGCCTCCGAGCAGGCTGACACTAATGACGACGAGCACCAGACGACAGACGACAGAGGACAGAGGACAGACGACGTCTTGCCATGCGCCACAGGATGTGTCTCGGTTTCTGGACCAGGCTCTATCTCTGAGGTGTGAGGTTGTGGGGTTCGCCGAGGTGTGAAGTGTGATTACCTCCGGCCAATATCCCCTGCCGAGCTGTTTTCTCGACGTCCCATGGTGACGTTGTGGGATTTTCCTTATAAATACGTTAGCCATTTGATTTCCAGTATGATTTAATTACTATTTAGCAAGGTGACTCTCGTGTGGGGTCCAAGGGGAAATCCCTGGAAGAGCAGCATCGATATGGAAAGGCTGATTGCAATCAGTGGAGAATGCAACTTTTTGCAGATCCATCCACATTCTGCATGACTGTCAAGAGGCGTAATTTATTGGCCCGAAATTAGCATCGAATTCTGTTTGGGAAAGCAACCCTCGCCCTTCCTCCCTCCCTCTTCAGGCGTAAATGTGCATTGACTAATGAAATGTTGCAGTTGCAGTTGCAGTTTGCATTTTTCGAGCCGAGTGACGAGGTCGTTCTGGGCCAAATGATTCGAGTAATTTATGGCCCACAAAATCGTGGTGGCTGCAGCTCTCTGTTCTTTGTTGCCTCGCCTGCTTTTTGGGAATGCGTGGCATTTTCCACATAAAAATTGACACAATACCTCGCCAGGCTCCCCTCTCTCTCGATTATTACTGTGTTTGTGTGTGTCCTTTGCTAATTTGAATGCGATAATACGCCCGCGATTCCGCTGTTAATTAGCTGGGTTTGTTTGGATGATGGTTTCATGGTTTTATTCCAATGGAGCCACCGATGGCTCCGACCAGGACAGGCACGCGACAAAGGTGCCGCTGTTTATGCGGGAATGGCAAAGGAATTAAGTGCATCAAATTGTTTGGGACCATATTTATGGATATTAGTTTATATGTAGTACAGTAAGGCAAAAATATATATATATAAATATATATTATATGTATTATGTATATAGTATATATAATAATGTATATACTATATATATATACTATACTATTATAGTTTTTATGCTTAAGTAAGCCTTATGAAACTTTCTCTGGAATTTAAAGGCTCGGAAGGTGGTATATTATATCTAAAGGTGTCTTGAAATATATTCTTTAATTTATTTATACTTGTTTTTCTATAAATATTAATAAGCAAGGTTTTAAATCTCTGAAAACTTAACTTTGGCTAAAATTTAAATATTTTCAATGGGTATATTAATGATTTATAGAGGTTATAAAGTATTTTAAAGAATCATAATGAAATCTGAATGTTTTTCTATTGAAAACTGCTTAAGGAATCACTGTTTGTATGCTTATTTATATATTTAAAATCAGTATATAAAATGTCATCATTATTTTTACCCAAATAAAATGTACAAATTAAATATAGGAAAAACGTATGTATACGAGTTGTGCCTGATTCAATGTTTCAACTTTAAATTTCTCTATACTAAAATCAGTTTTTAACTAATGGTTACTTATGTGAAATAGCTTTGTCTAATATTTATATATATTATTATTCTTATACCATGTTTAAGTAAACTCTTGTTTACACTTCCCCAACCAATTTCTAGACAATCAAAGCCATTTAAATATCCATTAACAACCAGAGCTGCCTGACAAAACAGCTGCTCTCAGCCTGATGAACTGCCTGACTGACTGACTGACTGACTGACTGACTGTCCATTATCAATCACTCCCCTGCCCGATCCGGAATCGGAATCCGAAATCCAAAATCCGAAATCCAAAATCAGCATATGCAAAAAGAGGCGCTGCAGAAATAATAATCGGCGAGACGTAAACAACAATCGGGGAGAGAACTGAACAGAAAACTGTCAAAGGCAATTGTCAGAGGTTTTGTTTGGACTTTCGGCTGGGAAACCCAGGGCGAAGAGAGTGATTGATCATATAGGGGGGGAGGAGGAGGAGGGCCAAGAGACATCAATACATCATCTCGAGTGGGCTGATGCCCAAATGATCGTGGGAGTTTTCTCTATTCACATTTTCACATTATTGTATCTGCCAGTTTGCACCTTTCGCAGAGAGGCTCGCCGAGCACGTGCTGGAGCCGCTGGCAGGGCCAGGGAAATCTCCTCCAGGAGAGAGGGGAACAAAGGAGGCCAGGAGCAGCCAGCATAACTCGCAGGAGAAGAAGTGCAGCTGTTGGACTGGCGGCTTGCCGCAGTCTTAGCCACTTCCTCTTCGTGGTCTGCTTGAGATGTGCGGGGACTCCACTGGAGTGGGGATACCGACTCCAGTTAACCCGTGCCACTGCCACTGCCTCTACGTGCCCTGCATCCGCACGCCCATAATTCCCGAGAGCAAATTAATTGTTGTTATTATTTACTTTGGTTCTGCGCTCTGAGCCGCCAGCTCCCCAGCTCCTGTTACCTGTAGCACCTGTTTGGCCCGCTACACTAATCGAATATCAATATTCTGATTCCCGCTGACTGCACGCAGCACTTTTCATTTCTATAATCCCGCCCTGATGCACCGATAAGTTAAGCTCAAGCTATATATATATAATCGTAATCGCAATCATAATCAGCATCATAATCGTAATTTACTTAAGCGGCGTCTTCCCCCACCCGCGATCTCCTCCAGCTGGCTCTTGTGAGGCAGGTCAAGTCGTGCGTGCCGCTGACGTCTGGTCTTGGCTGGGCTGGGGATCTGGTTGGAATGGGAATGGAATGACTTGATTACTGCCTCATGCGGGATGTTGGTCACAGATTTATCGGACTCTTTGTAGGCCATCTGCTGGGGCGAGGCACGGGCTCTGCCTCTGAGTATGATTCCGGTAATCGAGAATCCAGTCGCGCTCTCATCACCTACCAGGGAGAAGGGTTTATCTTATCAGAGACAGGAGCATTGGCTTTTAATTAATGAGATTCAGTTAAGGAAAGTTGAGCCAGGACAAGCACAGAAAATAAGGTCAAAATGCTGTGTTTTGGAATATATTCTTGGTATTTACCTTAAGCATCCGAAATTGCTGCTTATTTTCTTAGAACTAACTGGAACTTTAAGAGAGAAGAGTTATTCAATTATATAGATTAATTTCTTACATTTTGATTGTGTATTTTTTAAGGTATTCATTCTCCAAGTAATTGACCAAAGAAACTATAGCTATACTCTTACAGATAAGTATAGTATAGTATAGTATAGTATTATAGTATAGTATATACACACTAATAATTATCAGGAAGTGCCCTTAAAGACCTAACCCAGACTAATCTTCCTTTTCCATTAAATCTTAAGATGATAAGAAATACCTGGAACTTTAAGAGAGAAGAGTTATTCAATAATTAAAATTAACATTTTTATTGTGTATTTTTTAAGGTATTCATTCTCCAAGTAAAACTATAGCTATACAATTACATCTGAGTCACACTAATAATTATCAGGAAGTGCCCTTAAAGACTCAACCCAGACTAGTCTTCCTTTTCCATTAAATCTTATGTTTCACCAATTTATACCTCATTTAAAAGGCCTTCCCTCGGTGGTTTTTACTCGTAGAATAAACCGCTAAGGGCCAGAGGCATCTAACTGCCAGGACCCAGGCCCTCCTCCAGATGCTGTGGTTGATGATATTGGCATCAACTTCCTTCCTTTATGAGGGTCGGGTTCCTTGACACAACCCGAGTGAGGCCCCCAATCAAGCTGGTCAAGAGCAGAGCACATTAGGCCCGGAATGGGATGCCGCCCCGGGCTCATTATGCAAACATTGCTCGGAAGCTGATCATGCCGATTGCCTCGAATTTTCAACAGTCCATTTAGCTGATTAAAGTGTAGGAACCCGGCTTGGACCCATCTCCGTTGCGATTTGGGGTAATTTTCGGTAATGAGCAAATGGCAGGGTCTTTAAGCACCTTCGGTGCGAAAATTACAGTCCGCGATCCGCGTAATTTTGGCACCTTACCTGAGCCTTACATTGCTGCACCTTTTCTTGGGGCCACGCTACTTTTGATATCTTGCTTTTGGCTCTGAGCTCTCCTGACTGTTCTGACTGCTCTCTTAGCCGAAATAAGTCATAAAATTAAATTTATGAGTCATAATTTCAACGATCAAAGGTAGGTCGCTGTCCTGGGGGCTATGGGAGCACACCACCCTTGTAATTGGGTTCTAATCGAGACCATTTATAAGACCGTGACTCGGAGTCCAAGAGGGCCATTAGCGTGGAGGGCCTACGCTCAAAATCCACATTTGTCAAAATCTGTGGAAAAAATAACGATTTCTGGTGTGTGGTGTGGTTTCTGGCGCTATTTTCGTGGGTGATGTGAGTTGGCCTAGCAATCAGTCAACAGGCGAAACGTTAATCCGCCGATGAGCTTTGCTCTAGGGCCCAAAACTCCGAGACTCCGAGTCGGTCTATTAGTGGACCTCCCAGCGTGACGACCAATTAATTGCGTAAATGGAAAAATTGCCCTCGGTCTTTGTCTTTGCTGGGTGCCACAAAAGTCACACTTCGCTGTGGTCCGAGATTGGGCCTACAGTCGGAGAAAGACTTGTCGGGAATGTGTCAACAAAACACTCGGAGGTCGAACCCATAGGGGTCATCAATACTCGCGGCTGTCCACGAGGGATTCCTCCTCAATTGGGTGAAGCTTTCCATCTTAAAGTGCTTAAAATTAAACCTTTAAAAATCAAGGGAATTAAGAGGTCTGTCTTGAAATTTAAAGAGATATTCTTTACTTGCAAAATTTAAGTTGATATGTTTAATAATTTGGTGTAAGAATATTCACTTCTTCTTATTTCTTTAAACTTATATCTTATACTTCTATATCTAGTAGTTATTTCCTTGTGAAATATTTCGAATTTTCCTCAGTGCCTTTGGCCAAATTAATTACCAATATTTTGAGGTCGAAAGCTCGGCTCGTAGACTACCCGAAAATCCATTACAATGTACACCAGTTTTTATTTATTTTAACAGATCGATGATTAATTTGATGCGCCAAAAGAGAAAAAACCGAAATTATGGATGGAGTATGGAGTATTTTTCGAAAAAAACAATTGGAGCCCCCAACAAAAGTGCGGAGACCCCAATGACAGGCCCTTCTTGGAACAGCTGGAGCCTGGCGCTCTCGGAGCACGCGCTCATTAGAGAGCGACCCCGGCCCAGCATGACACTGGATCTATAGCTTGGATCGGGCAAAGGTGGGACCACACCGGGCGTACCTACATTAAACTGTGCCTGCTTATAAAATAATGTTGGGCAATTAATTGCGAAAACCCCCGAGCAGCTGCGATCGGGGGAGAGACTGTTACTTGGCCAGTTGTAAGGCCATATCTGCCATTTTCTGGTACTGGTACTGGTACTGGTACTTCGTGGCTGCATTTGTCACCCGTATCATTGGCCGTGGAGCGTTAAGGCGACCAGGTAGGCACCTCCCAGCTCCGCGTAGTTACGCGTCTCCAGGCCCTATCCCCTATATCCATCTATAAAGTGTACAAATACAAATATGGCCATCTCCTCCGCCTCTTGGGAGTCACAGTCGGTGAGCAACAGTTGTTGCCACTGGACGACCATTTACATTTCCTGTCAGCGGCATTTTCAATTTTCACCTTAACGCCTTTTGGCTCCTCCATTTCGGTGTGTCCGCCAGTTAAGTTGCTCCTCTTGGCCGGGTTAATTGTGTGTGCTACCAAGTGGACGCATAAATTGTATTTTATTTTATTTCCCTCTGCGGCCTGTAACTTTGGCCCAAATGGCGATGCGGGCTGATCAGGTGAAAACAAAAGACGCAGCAGCGAGCATTAGGGCCAGAAGTGCCCCCACCCCTCGCCCCCTCCGGCTGATCCGGCCCTGATGTTGTTGCCACTTGTGTAGCTCTTAGTGGGCCCAACTTACTGAATGGAGGAGCAGCCGGAGGTGAGAAGAAATACTACTACTACCACTACAGAAAAAAGAAATTTAAGCTCACTAGAATTAACATATTACTGTATTTTAAGTTCAAAAATTAGTTACTATTTAATCACAAACAAAATATATTATATATAAGCATTTATAGATAGGTTTCACTTTTATTTCAGCGAATTTCTATGATGGTCTTATGGGTTTTAATAATTTAGACTCTTTTTCCGATTAAGTCCAAGTTTCTTTATGACTTAAATTTAGTAGTAATATATAAATAAAAAAATAAAAAAATTATCAGCTTAAAAAGCCTTTTTGCATAAATAATTTACCTTTTAAAGACAGACATATTTATGCAAGAATTCTCTTAAAACTATTTAAATTACAGATCCCTTTTCCATAAATATTTCATCTAAAGAAAGAAAATAGTAAATTAATTATAAAGCCAATTATTTTATTATTTTCTGTCTTTTAAAAGATAAATAATAATAATAATAATAATAATAATAAATAAATAAAACGGTTTAAATCTCAAAATTAGTTAAAGTAAAACCATTTCCATTACCCAGAAATTTAAAAAAATATAAGTCTTAGAAAGCTATTCCATAGGGTTCAGATGAACAGAGAAATATTTCTATATGCTTTGATTTTAAAAAGGTTTTGAGTCTGGAGATATGTATTCCCGCTTCTCCTAGGAATTTGACAGTTTATAAAAAAGAATGCTTTGGCATTTCTCTCCTCCCCGACCATTAATCATTCCGCTAATCTGGCAAACATTCCCGGCGATAAACCCTTGAATTTCAATGCTCTCTCCTCTGAAATCTCCACTGATTCCCTCTGTTGGCGTATCCTTGAGCAGAACAATGGGTCCTGATAAGCGGCATAATAAGTAATTAAATTCTGTGATGCTTATCGAACGTATATACATGGACCTACCAGCTACATCCTCAACCTCAGCCACTTGGGGCCCCTTCGTACATCCCATAACTTCAAAAACTCCCAGAGAGAGACGGCGAGAGGGAGAGAGAGAAACAGCCGACGAGGCGGCGATTATCCGACCAATCGGCAGCGAGCAGCGGACTGGAAGTGGCTGCCGCCTGGAAGCGAAGTGTATCCGACGGATACATCTTACCACGGCGGCAGCTGTTGGCCGCCGCCGCCGCAGCCGCCGCTGATTATGCGCCGACGTCGTCGCCTGCGTGGAGTTTTTCGCCAAATTATGCGGGTGGCTCTGCCCCCCGCTCCCCGGGGTTTTGTAGGTGGAGCCATAATATCCACCGTTCCTTTGTTGACAAAACTTGGCATCGCTTGAAGTTTGTTTTTGTCTGCTGCTCTTTTGTTTCTCGTAAGTATCTGCCAGATACGCGCGCACATCCCGCCCTGCTGCATCGCTCGCCGCACACCGCTCGCTCACAGGTTGCCCCAGCGGTAGCTAAGGTCGTCATTCTCACGGCTGTCTCCCCGCGATTGGGGTCGCGTGCGCGCAATTTGTGAAATCCATCCGCGAACCGACTAACCCGACTAACCCGACTAACCGACGGCTATCCGCGAGATACGAGTGCCACCTAATTGGTCTGCAATGCTGTCAGTGTGAAGTGTGCTCTCCCATCTGAGAAAACTCGATTAAGTGCGCGCTTGGTTGTCCTTTGGACACATTCTCCAGTCTGCAGAGTCGCATCTTTGGATTAAAGAAGCTGTTTCACTTGGAATATGGTTGTTATGTAAGTTGGGGCCAAGGGTGTCAAGGGAAGGAGATAGAAAGGGGTATATTACCAGTAATTTTGATAGAATTCAAGTGTTTCTAATGGCGGGAGATAGCATTTGATAGATATAGATATCGAGAGAACGTTATGCCAGAATATCAGTAAAATGAAGAGTAAATAAGCCTAGAAATATAATTAGAAAATAACTAATTTTTAAAAGCGAATTACATGCAGTGATTATATACTTTGAATAGTGTTAAATAATATATAACTTCAGAAATATATAAATTCATATAATTCATATAAATATATAAATTCATATAAATATATAAATTCAGAAATAAAAAATAGATGTAGGTAGCTCTTAATTAAAAGAAATACAGTCAGGCTTAAGGCCAATAATTATTTTTATTCAGATAAAGGTTTTGTTAATGCACCAGAATGCTTTTGAAGAATTTGTAGGATTTAAAATACCACAACATCATTATTTTTATAAAATCATTCAATAGACTAAGAAGGAAATTGCATATTCAAATAAATAAGCATAAACTAGACCATAACTTACACTTTCTTTAGTTTTATTCTATTTTTCCTACACTAGTTTTCTTTTTTGATTAAAAAATAGGCGCAGTTTTGATTTTTAAAAATATTTAGAGCTTAGAGAAAATAGATAGAGTCATTCGCTGTCCTCAGTAGCCCCTAGCTGTCTGAGCCAGTGATTGAATTCCAAACCAGAACATATAGAAAACAATAACCACACTCCAACCGCTCATAACCCACTCATAAATAGTCTTCTAATTACAACCGAATAAATCAGAGAACCCCAGGAAAACCCCACCTTCCAATTACTCCTAATCAGCTCTCATTGAGTCTCCGTTGACACGCGTCCATCTCGAGCAGATGCGTAAGTGTTGAGCCCACAAGACACCTCAGATAGATCCGATCCCCGATGAGGAATGGGCCACAAATCAAACGCTAACGGGGGAGGCCAGGGGAAGAAAACATGTAAATGATTCAAACGCTTTATTATCACGCTGGGCATGGGCCGCAGCTTAGTTAATGGCACTCCAGCTCCGGCCCAGACCGCTCCAAAGAGCCGCGGGGTGTGCCGCGGATCGTGAACCCGACGGACCACACGCAGGCGTAGGCGATCCACAAAAAATTCAGATATTCTGGCATTTAGATGGGGACGGGGGCGAGCGCCGGCTCGAGTGAAAGGGTCAAAGAGCCGACCTCCGCCGCCACCTATCTATAGAGACATATTTTCTAGGTGACAAACTTATTATGAGGCCCCGAACGAAGCCGAAGATATACCTACATCGGGAACGAAGTGAGACGCTATCAGCATCAGATAAGCGCGCCTAACGAGCGCCCCGAAGTGTCGAGCAGTCAATTTACGGACCCAAAACAAAGGCGATCGGGGCGATCCCCCTGACCACGAACAGGTTCACTCGACCGGAGACCAGGGACCACCAAGCGATCCCCGGCATTAGGCGGGGGAGAGCGTGCAACCTGCTGACTTCCAAGTACACATAAAAACGCAGCGGCTCAGATAGATTCAAACAAATTTATGGCTAATTGCAGAGCGAGTCTCTCTGACAACTCCCACACGCTCACTCAATCTCCTCAGGTGAGACTCAGCTCCTCAGGTGAGAGGCTCAGTCCCCTCAGGTGAGATACTCAGCTCCTCAGGTGAGAGACTCGGCTCCTCCATGGTGTCTAGCAGTTCCGCGCTGACTCACGCCCCTGGGCCCAACTGGCGCTCGAATTACGGCTTGTTCTGGCTTGGATTACCGGGGGCTAACGGTACCGGCCCTCTAAACTGGGCCCAGAGAGTTATGTGCTCATGGCGCCCATAAAACCCACCAAACGATTCATTTTATTGGCGAGGTTCCAAGGGACACGCCGTTTAGGCCGCAATTAAGATAGGGTTCCAGTTTCCAGTTTCCTTAAACGATGCTTAAGCATTAGCGTTTAACTCGCACTTAAATGGGTCACTTAGGTGTCTCTCCCTTTAGTATCCTGGAGTAATGTAGGGTTATTCAATTGGGGTTATGACTGTGACTCAGAGAAGAGTCTCTCCAAGGGAATATGGAGGTTGGAAGGTAAATTAAACTGCTCTTTAGAAATTTAGTACTTAAAAAAAGAAAGGTAAATGTCAGGTTAGGGTTTTTAAAATAAATTATTTACCAGGAAACATTTTATTTAAAAAAATGTGTATTTCTATGGTTCTGATTATATAGTAAGTTATTTGATTCAGCTAACTAATATGGTTGATCAATTAAGGTTTCCTTTTTGATATTTATTAGACCTTATTATTACGCAATTATACAGCTAAAAATATTGGCCATACATATGGCAGCTTTCAAGAGAAACTAAAGTATATTATTATATATTTTCTTTCCATCGAAAAAAAAATTTTATTTAATTTATTTTTCGACTTATTATATATTTAAATATTTCATCAAAGTGCTTTTTATTTAGAAAGTTCATTTGATTAAAGGCAACAGACGTACTTAAGTTTTTAGTAAAAGGTTTATTGTTGCTATAATTTATCAGACTTTTTTTGACTTCAACAACTATTAATTTATTTTAAATAAGATCAAGTTGTAGGTGGTATAACTTTTGGGTGTTGTACATAGTTATTATTATGAAATATGTTACCTTATAATATTATTTCTATTTTTATTTTATTTTTATTCTATAAGCAAATTTATTTTGTAATCCAACTAAAAACCAATGAAAATATATCCTCAAACCCTCATCTAATCCCCCACAGAAATGGCTACACCTTCAAGTCGCAGCAACTCCTCACACAGCAGCCCGATCACTCTCAGCTCGCCCAGTACGCCCAGCTCCAGAGCCTGGCTCCCAATCCCGCTCACAATCCCAATCCTGGCCAGCAGCTGGCGGGCGGCGGCTCCATGACCATGCCGGCATCGTCGTCGTCGGGGGGCAAGGGAAAGCGGGAGTGGGACATCAACGATGCCATTGTGCCGCACGTCCCGGACCAGGACTTCGACGAGTTCAACGAGTGGAGCGACGGCCATGTGCGGCACATCTACTCGCTGCACAACGAGGAGGCCAAGAAGCACATCTCCGGCTGGGCCATGCGCAACACGAACAACCACAATGTGAACATCCTGAAGAAGAGCTGCCTGGGCGTCCTGGTCTGCTCCCAGCACTGTACGCTGCCCAATGGCTCCAAGATCAACCTGAGACCAGCGATCTGCGACAAGGCCCGCCGGAAGCAGGAGGGCAAGGCCTGTCCCAACAAGAGCTGTCGCGGCGGCCGGCTGGAGATCAAGCCATGTCGCGGCCACTGCGGCTATCCGGTGACCCACTTCTGGCGGCACTCCGGTAACGCCATCTTCTTCCAGGCCAAGGGAGCGCATGACCATCTGCGTCCGGATCCCAAGAACTCCACGGTGTCCAAGAGAGCCTTTGGCAGGACGCCACTGGCCGGGAAAACGGGGAGTGGGGCCTTGGGCAAGAAATCCGTGATTGCGGGTCTGGTCAAGCAGGTGAAGGTGAGTGGTTAAGTGGGAGATTTTATTTATATTTTATTTTATTTTTATATATTTTTCTATCAGCAGCAACAGAGCCTGATGGGGAAGGTCCTCAAACGACCCGGGGCCAACAATCCCTTAAGCCACTCTGGCTTGGATATATATCAGTATAATGGTGAGTCAATACCTTCAGCAATTAGGGATTAGCTAAGCTTTTCTAATCAAATATATATCCCTGTTTCCCCAGCCTGTGGCAAGTGCACCAGCTATAGCCACTGCACCTGCAGCTACCTGGAGGACGGAGCGGCGGCGAGGAGCCACCAGTTGGCGCAATCCTCGAGCTACGCGGCCAGTTCCTGGCCCCTGAGTGGGTCCGACTCGTCGGCACCCTGTGAGACCGCCGCGAACGTGTTTACGGTGAACCATCAGCACATCACCTACAACTATCCCATCTACCATGCCACTCCGGCGGCAGCCACGGCGGCGCCCAGCAAGTCTCCCAGTCTGCCGTACACCTGCAGCATCTCGGAGCTGGCCGCCTATCAGCAGAGCTCCTCCTCGGGGGGCAGTGGCTACGCGATGAGTGCTCCTCTGCACGGGCACAGCCAGTGCCAAGCGCTCTCCTACGAGTCCAGTCCCCAGCTGGCCACTCCGGAGCCGGAGTTCATCAACTACTCGCAGATCAAGCATTTGGGCGGCGGTCAGGAGGAGATCGGCTGCAAGGGAGAGCCGGGAACGGGTCTGCCGCCGCCCACCATCAAGTACAATGCCACAGTGGAGACGCAGCCGTATGTGGAGGATAACTACGACTATTACTACAGTCCAAAGGCGGAGTACGAGATGCAGCAGCACCACCCGCATCCGCAGCAGCATCATCACCAGCAGCAGCAGCAGCCGCAGTACGGCGGGAATCCCACCGCGGGTCACCATTACTACGAGAGTGGAAGTGGATACAACGGCGTCAGCTACTTCGACACCGGGACCACCACGGCACCGGTGAACAGCGGAAGCGGAAACAGTCTGGACACCGGATATGGCAGCTACTACGATCACTACTCCAGCTACGAGCAGCAGATGGCCGTCGCCGGCAGCTTTGCTACTTCCTCCAGCGTCGGAGCAGCCAGTGTCCCGGCAGTTATACCTCCCCCAGGACACCCACCGCCTCCACCGCCGCCCCCGCCCACGCTGACATATCACCATCACCATCATCACCACTTGCACCACCCGGCGGCGGCCACTACGGCGCTAACCCCATCAATAACGCATTGAATAGTACTTAACGATCCCGGAGGATTATCTCCGGAGGATTACTCATAGGCGAGATATCACTAGGATTAGTTGGAAATTGAATTTCTTAATTTCCATATGTACGCGTAGTGTTACATAGTCTTCTCATTGTTTTTCCCGGCAAATAAATTATGAAAATATGTTGATTTGTAAAAAGCGACGTTATTATTTCAATTTGAAGGTACTTCAAGGACTCTTCATGATTATCTCGATCATACTGCGAACTATAATGTATTTCCCTTTTCCCTTTTCCGCCATAACTTTTCCTATAAAACTATAAGCATTGTATACTTTTTGGAGACAGCATTCAGAAAGTATTCTTGAAAGCCTTTCAAATATTAATTATGGTTGCATATCTCGTGTAATCTTCCAAAAATTATATAAATACATATAGCTAGAAATTATTTATTGGTTTTTTAACAACAATAACAATATTCTTAAATCTGACGAACAATTTTAACAAGCGCCCCTAGCGTTTGAGCATGAAACCTCCGCAGAGTTAAGTCGATTTACTTTTGGAGTTCAATGCGTAACTACTAGTCTCTTATATCCGAATATGCTTAGCTTTGAAACTGCATCCACTGATTTTAGGCCAACAAATAATGTACAAAATAAAGATAAGTTTTTTATTTTAATGCTTACTTTTTTTATTATGGAGTATCGATACTATCGAAAGCCGACTTAATGTACATCAAATTAGCGTTGAATCGGAACTGTGGGAAATGGAACATAGAGGGATTTTTTATTTATAATTTATTTCGAAAATAAGTAACCTAATTGAGTTAAATAAAGTATCTATGTATTAAGTATTGAATTTACTAATGATTTATTTGGCATTTGAGCAAATTTAAGATGTGCAAGTGCCTTAAATATCCATTAGAAAAATCGACTCCCCAATTTATTTTTAAATTGCTCCCCTCACAGATCGTGTGCCAACATGCACGGTATATGAGCATATTGTTGATCGAATAAAGATCATTTGATGAAATTTACATAAAATCGTTCCGCCACGATTTGAGAAAATCGCCTTACAGTGGAGGCGTGAAAATCAGCCGTTACAGAAGGCGCGAGCTCAGGAGCTGGAACCAGTTTTGAACCAGTCGCTCCACCAGACTAAAGAGCCATGTTAATATTCAAGATATTGGCGGGGGCCGCAACAATTGAGAGCCCACGGCACGGAGCACTCAAAGCAAGGTGGTAAATATTAAGTATTGCTTGAAAATATGTGTATATGAAATGTTCCAGATTTTAAGTTTAAATATATAAACACACACACATTTCATATACAACTATTTTCAATCAAAACTTAATATTTACCACCTAGCTTTGAGTGCTCCGTGCCTTGTGCTCTCAAATGTTGCCTGACCAAAGGCCAATGTAATCACTAAGATGCCTATCGGCCATACATATAAATTGCATATGCAAGCTTATTCTCTGCTGGATACTAAATTCACGCTCTCTCTGATTTCTCAAAGTTGAGAGAGAGTGTGTTCAAGCCGAAATCATTTCAAGGCCAAGAAACGAATTCGGTTACATGCGTAAACAGAGGGTGGGGGAATTGGTGACAAAAAATATGATTGATTGTTTAATTGCATACATACATATATAAACAGCTTAATTGTTGTATCTACAAATATATTAACTTTCTTATAACCTTAATAATCTAAATTAATATGATATTATTTATGAACATATATAAATATTTATATAACATATATACATATATTATTATTAAATAATATAATAAATTATATTTTTAAATACATATAATATATTAAGGATGGGAAAATTGGTATTATAGGATTTATAACTAAATTGCATACATACATATATAAATAGCAGAATTGATGTA